>CM044957.1:24932405-24981238 GCA_024516035.1 Bactericera cockerelli | reverse complement strand
AAGATCAAATATATTAAATATGGTCATTACTATTTTAGATGGAAATACTATTTTATATTATTTGATATAACAATAATTATTATAATTAAATTTGTTAATCTTATTAAATATAATTCGATACTATAAGTGCAAAGCAATCCGTGGAATAGTCTGGTCTATGCCTGCAAATCTACACCTATTAAAATATTTGCTACAATTTCATTTGAAAAAATAGATTCAATAATGGGTACTATTTCATTGATTGTAGGCTGCTTAGGTGACACCTAATGTATACGTAATAATTGGACAAAAGATATTTTTTGATCTCTGAAATATTATAAACTCAACAAAACAAAGTAAAATACGATACAACTATTATAACAAAAACCTGGAAATTAAATTATTATTTGCAAATTATGTACTTATTCTGACATTGATAGGTAATATTGCAAAAACTGTGTATAATATTTATATCTTTATGCATTTGTTCATACAACATGTTTTTATTTTTCAATTCTTGATTAATTTATAGTAAAATTAATAATTTTTTCTTGTAAACATTGTTCAGTTTGACTTTATAACATTTCAACAACTTTCTACAAGACATTTCTAGGGTTGAAGATTGTTTTCATTTGTAATGCCAAATCATATCTGAAAGAGCTTGGATTATTCAATATAAGGACTATTCCTTACTATGTATTACATTTAATTGATAGTTGAATTTGAAATAATTATATAATAATGCTTTTTCTTTGTGTTATTATGTCACAATTTTAGTGGGTAGCGCAGAATCATAGGACTTTACCACTTTAATTTACAATATCTTGTATTATTTTTTTGCCTAAGATTCTGCCACTGGTCGCTGCTTCACATTAAAGCAGCTACTCATTTTTCCTCACGAGGTATGAGTGGACCCCGAACATCCAAGTACAGAGCAGAAAAAATCCTCCCCCGCTGGGAATCGAACCCAGGTCACCATGTGTGCAATGCCTAGCGCGCTAACTCGCTCTGCCACAGTGACTACAATTTGAAATAATTAAGCATTCATTGTTTATGATTTATTTGTAATTATAATTTGTCTTACAACCTACAATGTTATTCACCTATCATCTTGATATCATAATGCCAAAGGTTTGAAGAGAGGTGATTCCTCTCTTCAAAACTTGATAACAACAGTCCAGTGATGGTCGTGCATGTTGTGGCGAAAGTACGAGCATTACCTTTGCTCAAATTTACATATTTAAAATTTCACACAAAGTTTTTTTTTTTTTTTTTTTGGGGTTTAACGTCGCTTTCAACTGCCATGGTCATATCACGACGGGGGTTTTACCCTCCATTCGCAGGAAACTCACAAACCTGCTACTCACATTGACCTCACCCAGCCTGAGTGGGGCCGGGAAAAGCCAGCGTCACGAGAATTAGAATTTGAATGGTCACCCATCCAAGTCTTAACCTCGCTGGATGTCGCTTAACTTCGGTGTTCTGAAGAGAACCGGTGTATTCAACATGCCATCGACGCTGGCTCACAAAGTTTTTGAAGTAGGGTCTATCTAGCGTAAATTGTCCAATTTCTGGACAGCTCCGAGCCGACTAGGAAAAATAGTCCAAAATAACTGTCTCGGGATGTCCAAGAACCAACTTGAGAAGCCATGACTCATGAGTGCATTATACAGCATTTGCTTCTTCTCAAAGTTTTCATCATAACAGTTTGACATGGTGATGTAAATGAGGAAAAGAAGGTGTGATTCGCTTTGCGTAGGTAGACAATGCTCGGAAGAAAAACACCATCATCTTCAAGCTTAAAGAGTTTGTAATACAAAGAAAATAAAAGTGATCTAATGATGAGTCGATAGGTTCAATCCTCCATGTTTCAAACATCAAGGACTTGAATTCAATATTAACAATAGGTTCATTTCGTTTATTAACTATGAAATATCCATTTTTTGCTATGAATACGAACTTTTCAATGCCTATATTATTTTATTTATAGTCACGCAGTCATAACTAATAAAAAATCAATCAATTGAAAGAAACATGTTTCAATTTTAACAACGTTAAACTAAATTTGAAAAAAAGATCAATTTTAATAAAGATTTATCCCTAAGAAGTAATAACTCAGAAGAATTACATTTGTATAGAAAATCTTGCGGAAATTAGAATGATTAATGTATGTATTTCAAAGGAAAAGACAACTTTATCTAGAATCTAGATAGACATTTATCATTTATTTTTATTGGAGAAAAAGGCTGAATTTTCTGGCGATATTACATCCCAGATTGCGCACCAACATCTCACAACCTTCATGGATCATTGAGTAAGTGCCTCAGGATCTCTCCAGACTTCTTAATTGTTTAACAAGGTACAGTACCTATGTTCCCTTTGTAACTAGGTATTTGCTTGACTCGTGCTTCCACCAATTATTTTACAATTGACAGTGAAGTATCAATACAATGGATAGTGAAGTATCTATTTGATATCTCTATTTCTGACTCATATGGAACGAGTTGGTTGTTGATTCTGCTAATTAATTCAATGCCACGCGATTGCCGCAAGGTTGTAAACTGAGCATGAGTTCAGACTTAGATCACATAAATCAAGTTTTCTTTTATACCTAACGAATCGTTTTATAATACAACGTAAGTCGTTAAAATAAGATTATCTTTCCTTCAGAATGGGTCGAATGGTCGAAATTGGTCGAATGAATATACATACGTCTATTCTATATTTAGTAATGGTATCCTGCCCATGTTGAAGTTATTAGAAGCGAAGTTCAAATGTTTCCTTAATTTTGAACTTGAGTGTTAATTAATTACAGGTCGGTTAGGGCGTGGTTGTTCACTAAATAAATTTAAACACATTAAAGAAAATCTACCATTTTGTTAAAAGGAAAAAGAATGTAGTCTAGATTATTATTCGAACATTAATAAAATTGAAAAAAACACTTTTTTTTTGGAATTCCTTGATAAATAAACTGGTGTGAACATCACACGACTTTCTGTTACAATTGAGGAAGTTTTATCAGAAATGAACACATTCTCAGGTCAAATTTTCAAAAATGTAGAAAATTCATATTAAAAGAATTGAAAATATCTGTAAATTACGATTCAAAACTATATTATCAAATTAAAATTTCCACATCTCTTTTCGTTCACGTGATATTTGCACATATTTCATAATTGTACAAAAATTTAACCACCGGCTTATAGGGAAAATATCAAAAATATTAGAACTTTATATTCAAAATATGTAAATCATGTGTTAGATCACCATATAAGACGACTTATAATTCTATTAGTTTTTTCGGTAATGCTGATGGTTTCCGAGATATTTGAATTTTTCTTTAGAAGTTAAATGGCCTATTTTCATGAAATTGTTCCGGGTCCGTATTTTTAGCGCCCTACAGCTACATGCTAAATTCCATTGCTCTACGATCAGCTCCACAGAAATCAGTAAAAGTTAGAACCAATTATTTCCTATCATACCTACGTCTAAGTTTTCTTGCATTTTTTTGTTTGATCTAAGTTCTGTAAGCGAGAGATACAATAACATACCAAAATAAAGAGATTTTTTTTATCTTTCAATAGGGTTTTCATGAGTAACAAAGTGATGTTCATGTATTTTACACGAATCTGGCTAACAATGTGTTTGGCAGGCACAGTGAATGGTTTGTTTACTTTTCTCAGGATGATGGATGTGTGCAGACGTGCATGGCGGGACACGAACTTGTGCCACTGAGTAGCTCAGCCGGGCTCCGGTCTATTTACCTCAGTGGCCTCTAGGATGGTTTGATGAAGTGAGGACGACATGGATAGGTAGGTCCAGTACTTTTGAAATACAAAGCCCTAGGGATATTCGTCCACTCACTGATCCATTATTTATCAACCAAGCTGAACAATGAACCTATAGATTGGGTGGAAGAAATTGCCATAGGCAATAACTCCGCCCTTTAGTTAGGACTTATGTTTTTATATATTTTATATTCTTTTTCATTTTTATTGTATATATTTTTTCCATTTTTTTAATTGTTAAAATATTTATTTGTATGTACATAATGTCCATTTACACCTAATAAAGCATTGTATAATAATAAAAATAGATAGATAGATGAAAATTCATATAGTGGTTCCTCTTACTATGAACTCTATGCATGTAGGCATGAAAAAAAGACCAATTTGAAAGAGCCCGGGGTATATGTGTGTCATAATGTTCTATTGGGGGAACCAATGCATGGGTGCAATTTTTTTGTCAGCAGAGATGAATTGCATTCTTAATTAAATTTTGTTGAGTATACACTATACATATGTATATGTGTGGGATGACTTGACCGTTAAAATTATTTAACAAGAATACTTGACGTAACTAACAGTACTTATGTATCCATCCTATCTACGTTATCGAAGGTATGCACATGATTCAGAGCTCTAAAGGAGTGACTGAACTTAGGCCTGAGGACCCTCACAGGGGGAGGTTACGTATAGAAGATGATTAATTTAACGCAGTGCGCCTGTTGATTACCTGTGTCTACTTAAGCTTAAATTAACTGATAGAGACATTCGCGATCCAAAGACACCTGTCAAGCAGTTTATGTGGTCGCCTAGCAACCGTAAATTATATTCCTGGATAATTAACTTTCTGGATGGATATCTTTATATGACTAGAAATGAGATATATTTAATTTGTTATAAAGGTTATAAATAACATAGTGACTATTCCATGCTTCTATACTTACAGGTAAGGGAATTTTTTATTTATTTTACAGACACACGCAATAATACATACTATTGCATTTACGTGTATGATAAGGTGTACAATCTGATGATAAAAAATTGTTTTTATAGCATGTTGAACCAATGGAAAAAAAACTTTGGAACCTTTTTATTTAAATTTATACGTCTTTCACAGTAAAATAAATAAAAATACTAATGAGTGACTTAGGTATACATTATACTTATACATTACTAGATCATATTATGTAAATATGATTTTCATACTCAATTCTTTATCGAACCAAAAGGTTACATAAGAGAACCGAAAATATCTGGTAGTCCAGCTGCTGTGGGTTGGAATCTTCTTAAATATTCTCGATCCTAATCTGTGTTGGAATTTTGTTTTCCTGTGGCCACTGCTGTCCAGTTTGGCTCCTTGACTTTCCGCCCGTCTCATTATTCATTTCTTAAAACTGTCAGAAATATACTATGCGAATCTTGTTAACCCGTCCTGACAACTACCGGTTCAACAATTTTGTGCTTGAGTAATCCTCAGCAATGTTGTTGATAATATTTTTGACTTGGTTTATCAAATTTCAAGTTGTAATCCCTTTCAATTTTGATATAATGCTAATGTCCTTTGAACACATATTATATGTAGGCTACGAGATTACATTATATTTATCAGCAAATTGTTAGTTGTTTGAAACTTTCAGGAATATATCTAATATATTTTTTATTAATATCCATGTTATTGTGCGATCAAGCAAGGTTAATATTTTGAGGGTCAGTTTAGGTTAAGCTTTATTTTGATCCCATTTGTTATGCTAATTTTGTCTTTGTCTCTGATGTGTATTTCTCAGTTCCATTAAATAGATTAATGCTTTCTGGATCTTTCAATGGAACGCCAACCACAGGCTGAAACTTTAGCGAGGAAGTGCCATGTGAGTAAGCTTGTTCAGTAAATAGGTGAAGTCACTTTAGAAGAACATAATCATGTACAATTCTGTTTTGTTTATTTGGGTTTAACGCCACTTCCAACTACCTACATAGTCAGGACGGGGTTAAATAGTGGGTGAAACCCTGGGTTTCACCCACTATTTAACCTCACCCAAACTGAGTGAGGCCGGAAAAAGGCAGCCGAACGAAACCAGAAAGGTCACATATTCATGTCCTCTCCATGCTGATCGTTGCTTAACATCATTCATGGGATGAGAAGTGGTGTTTTCAATGCACCATCTCCAATGCATTGAGTAACATTCTGTCAAACACATAATAAAGAGTTGTATTGTTTAACATGTTGAATTTTCTTGAGAATAGTATTTTCTACTTTAAATTTCCAAACATTTTGTCATTCACGATTTGAATTAGGTTGAGCTCGTCTGAAGCGGCAGTTGGGAAAAAGAGATTTCACAACTGTGTAGGGCAGTCACAGAACACAATAATGAAATAGATCATCTCAACTAATAGGAACGAATCCAAGTATCGGATCGGACTATAAAGGAAAGGAAAAGGAATCAAAGATCAAGGCGACTGAATCAATTCATTTGTACTGTTGTTGGAGTTCGGAATACAGGATGAATCATTGAGAAGTAAGAAAAATAGTCAACTTAACCATAGATTCAATGGGTGGGACAGGGGTTTGACTCCTAATCTTAATCAATAAAATTTATGACATGAGTTCCAATAATTTTATTACTAACGTCGTTGATCGAAATTTTCTGGACCATTATTCAGTTTTGTAAAATAAATAAATAAGCTTCAATAATATATTTTGGAGAATAGCATATGAATCAGAATTTTCAGATTAAATACAGAGTTCATTGGTCTATACATTTTCTGCAATACAGTCAGTGGATGTGCCAAAACTCCCAATATGCATTTTAGAATGATAAGTAAATAAGCTGTGGGAAAGTCAATAATGACGGCGATGATGATTTGTACTAAAAATATAAATATAATAATGTGATAATAATGTAAGCTTTGAAATATTTCGCCAGTTCATCTCAGTACCGATGGATCAATTTATTAATTTATTCTCAGAGCAGAAATCAGAAAAGTCAATCATTGACAATCTCCCTCGCTGTTCATGACTAGATCATCTGGAGCATCTCCCCAGCCTGACCTTGCTGGCTCGAATGGCACCTAGGAGCGCCAAGTGTGTCATTACCGTTGGGTGAGTGTCTTCAGATTATCCTCCATCAATGTAAACAGCACCGTCGGTTGGAATCTGGAGTTCGGTGGTTCGACCCCTAAACACCGGGAATATTGATAAGATCGGGCTTGAGACATTCAGATTTGTGTAATATTCTCTTGTGATTTACACAAATAAGATAAATATTCTTGTTTTTTATGTTAGGCTGAACTGCCGAAATACATAGTTCATTGAGCGAAAAAAGCACACATTGCAATCTAAACAATTAAGATGAAAAAATAAATAATTAAATAATATTGAGGCTGCAGAATTTCGATACATATTAGAAAACTCATATAGGCAGCATTACATAATAAAACGTAATGACGGAGAATAATTTTACAGATATGGTAGGTATGTTTCTGATCATTAAACTAGAAAAGTTCATGGGTACATTTCCAAATTATCAAAAATTGAGGGCATTACTCATGAACTGCTTTTGAGTGAAACATAGTCTTCCATTATTAGTAGTAGGATTAATCAAAACAGGGTTTTACACGTACTATGACAGATTTTTTACCAGTAGCTTTGCTGTATTACAGCCGCATGGTGGGACACTGAGCTATCAGCATCACCTTGGCTATCAGCATCTGCATAGTATTGTGGATATATACACTTAGGTATTTCTTTACATATATTTATAATGAATGGATAGACACTAGAAAGGGCAAAATAAAGTAATCTGAAAATGTAACTTCATCAGTGTCCCTAATATCTCCACATCAGTGTGGCTCTAGCTAATACAGAGCCGGTGCGATAGAAATACCAAGGCAATTGACAGATAACAAATTGGGATATGAAGCGTGCTGAGAAATTTCATTTTCAAAATTTAATCCCCGATTTATCAAAAGATACCTACTATTTGGTTGGACATACCAGGAACTTGTCTGTTAATAATAAGTTGTAGGATTACAGGTGACAAGATAGGCAAATAGGCGCGTTGGTTATGCAAGCCATACATCAATGATCTTTCCTTCTTTATATAAAAATTGTCCGTCCATATCTTAGAGATCTTCGTCTCGTGAGGAATGATATACGGTAAATTAACATGGTTGCATAGGCATGGATAATCTTTAACGATAAATAAAACGATAAAGTTGTCATCTGAAGATTCAGACGATAATTTCCTGATGGATTAAAATTAGCTATGTATTCTAAGAAATGGCAAATAGATTACCAACCTTTTAAAATCTGTATTTCAAATATATAGTAGCTATTATCAAAATACATATTATGTAGCTATGAACGCATTACACCTGAAAAGTCATTTCTATAGCTATCACACTCGTAAATGTTTCTTCTTCTTCTTGTAGTGCTTATCAGTTTCGGATGTTAGTGACCATCATGGCTCATTTTGACTTTATTGACTACTATTCTCAATAGTTCGGTGGATGTCTTCCCTAACCATTTCCGGAGATTCTACAAGCAGGAAGTTCTGGGACGTCCTCGTCCTCACTTTCTTTACACTTTTCCTTGCTTGACTTAGCGTTCTTTCTCATTCGATGTCCGAGGTACTGTAGTTTTTTTTACAATGTTCAATTGTTCATGGAGCTCTCTTCTCTTTTCCATTCCTCTTAAAACTTCCTCATTAGTTGTGTGCTGTGTCTAGAATATTCTGAGGACCCTTCGGTACATTCACATCTCTCATGCTTTTATTTTTTGTTTATTTGGTATTGTTAATCGTCTACTCCTCCATGTTAGTATTTCTTCATCGAGGAAAATAGTACTTATGTAAGATACTGTTGTTTGCAGGTTGAGAAAGCATGTATCTCCTGCAAAGCGTACCCCAACTCCTCAGTGAGAGTAATCAATGGAACAGAATCCCATGGCAGTCTGTTGTCATCAAGATAAATATCAATTTACATGAAACTCTACAAAATCACGAATAATCAAAACACAGAATATTCATATTGGTAGGTACAAGTCTCACGATGTTCAAGTTTTCAATAAGGTAATAATGTTTTCAGTCCAACATAAATTTCTACAATTTTACTCAATAGTTAAGAGTTATTATTTCCAAATTGAAAGATTATAGTAAAATGCCGGGTAAACGGGCTAAGTATACGTACACATATTTACGGGTTTCGCCGTATTTACATTTTTAAATAAATAAACAGATAATTTTGATAGAAATATAGGCACAAACAAGACAAAACACTAAAAGCAACAGTCAAGATATTTTCTGAAACTAAAAACCAATAAATCTCATGTATAAACTATTACTTTGAATGAAAATTAAAACTATTTTGTTTATCTTTTAAATGAGATTCATTCTGAAAATGAATTTTAATATAGAAGTATTAAAAAAGATAACACAAACTATTTTCCAAAAAAAAAAAAAAATGTGAATTCATAGCCTCAAGTAACGATGTGATCAACTGATCACTACGAAAATTCTATTTTTTTGCTACAAACTTTTGTTTGATTGGCTCGAAATAATAAACCAAATCTGTCTACACCCGAGGCTATATCCTCAACTGTCAAACTTGTGAGGTGGATAATTGACATAAACAAATTATCTTCATACATTTTAATTGAAAACATCAATTATAATATTGAATAACAAGCTGTTAGCAGACAAGTTTTCCGGGCAAATTCAATAAAACTCTTTTGTTGATTTAATTTTTCATTAAAATTATGAAAAAGATAAAAAAGGAAACATAAACAAGTTTTTTTATACTATTATAAAATAAACATGGAAACAGCATTAGAGTAGAGTTGAACAACACTCACAGTCGAACAGGGTCAGTAAAAAGGTGAGGTAAAACAAGAAATAAATTGTAGAGGATTCAAACACCTCGGCCGAGGTGTGAAGAACGCCTATACAAATAAAGAGACAGCCCGGCAGAGTGTAAGGTTTCGGAAAACATAGTTCCCATGCATTTCGTGTACTTTCAGCCAGCGAAAAGTTCTACATACATTTCAAAATTTGCAATTTTTATTGCAGAAATGGACTCTACGTTGAAAAATAAATTGATTTGACTCTTTGTTTGACTTCCTAGGACAAGGGGAACCCCATTTTCGAGACCCCCCAACAATCGTGAAAGACATGAAAAGATTCATAATTTTTTTTTTCTTTTTTTTTTTCTACTTTTTTTCATACGGATCCTTTGAGACCCGACTTCGTGTCTTTAACTTGGCACTGAAGATCAAGTGAGGTGTCTAAAGTGATCAAGATATAATGGAGATGAGCCCGGACCAAAAAAAAATTCTAAATTATAAGCGGGCGGCCCATTTGGGCGGCCTCGGGTTTTGGGAGCCCAAATCGGGAATTGAAGGATAATACTAATCTTAAGTGGTATCAAATGAAAGATCTTGATGAGCAGATACCAAATTTATTGATTTTATTCCTTCATCCGGTCCACTGGGTGGCACCTGGTGGCCTTTTCATTTTCTTTGGCGGGTAGGTACCTTCGAATCCTTAGTTAGTGGTCAGATCTTGGCCAGTATGTATTTTTCGAGATGACCTCGCTCTCTTTCTGCAAAATTTTAATATTAAGTTTCAAAGTACTAATTTAGTTAGTTCATTTTCTGTCCTCGTTTCTTCAGAAGACAACTTTGTCTAGTGGTAGCATGATCGACTTGTAACCCAGGTAGCACGGGTTCGAATCCTGGCGGGGACGAAATTTTTTAAGCTCTATTTTTTACAATTTTGGCTTAACATTGTTCTGTTTTCCGCTCTTTATATTTGATCTTGATGACGCCCCGATTACCCTCGTAAGGAAAATTGTAGTAGTTGTGAACTGTGGCGACAGTACGATATTGCTTTTGGACATGTTTAGATGGAGATAAAATAATATATATAATGAATTAGCTCGCGTAATGTCGATGCTACTCACTAAAAGTTATGACAAAGTAGTGACCTTGCCCAAGTGGGTAGTATACTAGGCTTGCACGCACGGAGACTTAGGTTTGATCCTCATCAAGGTAGTTTTTTTCTCTGTCCATGGATGTCCGGGGTACACTCACACCTCGTGAGGTCTTGATAAGGTCACTGCAAATTTCTTCGGCATTTGTAAATCTAGGTCTTTAAGGGCGGAATTAATAGACAACATCAATAACTTAAGTCGTTGGTAAGTGTCGATTTTCCCTATCTTACACAGTACGCAATCCGTGACTTAGCGCCAGAGAGGTATTACAAAAACGTCTATTAATTCCGCCCTAAGTGTCCCTCATGGGAGGCTCCGAGGTCTATTTAGGCGAGTTAAGAATTATCGAATGATGTGGGGTTCCAAATGAAAGGTCTTGATGTGTTTATTGCAAATGTGTATATCATTAACCTATCCAGACCTGCTGGAGGCTCACTTTGGGGACTCAGGGGGCCGAATTGGGGATCAAAATATAAATTGACCTTGGCAAAATTAAATACCTACTGGTAAAACAACAAAAAAATTGGAATGTGAGCCAACTTTGTACATTCACATTTTTCCAGCTTATTTACTTTTGTTATTCATAATGTTTTAGTAGTGTATGAACCTATATTTTCGTACAAAAAGAACTGATATCCCCCCAAAAACACCACTGCGTGGTTAAAAAAGGAAGAACGCCCCACTCAATAGAATGAGTATAATTAGCTAAAAATAAATGATATCAAATTGAGAACACCTTTACCTCCTCTCATTCTATTTCTCTGCACTCCTTTCTGAATTTATTCCTCTTATGTTTATCTTTCTGTATCCTTTCTAGGGGTCATCCCAAACTTGATTTCTTTTTAAATTTACTTGTTGAACGGCAATAAAAAATGGCGGTCACGGTGTAATTTTCTCGATTCAAATAATAAAGCGTTATATAATAATAATAATAATAGTAGTACTGTGAAAATCACATAGATTCTACAAATCGATATTCTCATGCCATCGAGACCTGTGAGACAATACCACACTCGATGGGTGTTAATTAAAAAAATATCAACGGGCCCACAGGACAGAAATGATTATTTTGTTCCGTCATATTGTAAACAGGGCTTTTTCACTAAATTTACTGTTTAATTATTTTTTCAGCCACGCAATATTTTAATATTAATTTCACGAGGTAATCATCTTAGCCAGTTCAATATTTCCGCAGTCACTTCATTCATAGTTCACTTGTAAAAAACATTTTTTCGCAACACAAATTCCATTCCAAACGAAATCAAAATTACCAGTCATGTTAAAATTTCTGTCACCATCTTCAGTTAATCAAGACTTTGGAAGATAATGTTATCACATTCAATATGTTCCATGTTCCTGTTCAAGTAATTTTCGTCATGTTCAAACTCTCGTTAGTATTTCTCTCGTTATTTTGTATGAGATTTTTTGTTCCTGCTGTTTTGTTCGTCTTGTTTCTCATCAACTTTTCGTTCCTGTTCACTGTTTACTGTGACTTAAAATAGTCGAAATAACCACAGCAAGATTAAGAGAAAAAAAATCAAGAAAGCTACAGGAGGATAGGGTCGGCTATAAGGGGTGATGAGGAGGCCGAAGGGGGGGCCACCATCTCAACCCCCCCACATTAAAAATAAAATAAATATAAGAGAAAAATGAACAAGACTCAGAATTACCACAACAAGAAAAGAGAAAAACATAATCTAGAGGAGGATAGGGTCGGCTATAAGGGGTGATGAGGAGGCCGAGGGGGGGACCAACATCTCAAACCCCGTACAAATACAAAAGAAGAAATAACAAAAGTCCCGATGAAAAAAAAGGAAACATACACAGTACACACATCAAGAAACAAAAAACACAACTCAAGACAAAAAATAATAATGATAAAAAAGAGAGAAATACCAGAAATTAATCAAAGAAAAAAGAAGAAAACAAGAATCCAGATAAAACGCAAAAAAAAATAAGAAAAAGGACACATACACAGTACACACATCAAGAAACAATTAACACAACGCAAGACAAAAAAAAAAGGAGATATACCAGAAATAAATCAAAAGAAAAAAGAAGAAAACAAGAATCCAGATAAAACGCAAAAAATTTAAGAAAAAGACACATACACAGTAAACACACCAAGAAACAATAAACACAACGCAAGACAAGACAAGAACATAGAACTACCAGTACAAGAAAAAAAATAAAAGAAAAAGCTACAGGAGGATAGGGTCGGCTATAAGGGGTGATGAGGAGGCCGAAGGGGGGAACCAACATCTCAACCCCCCGTAAAAATACAAGAGAAGTAATAACAAAAATCCCGATAAAACGCAAAAAAAAAAAAAAAATAATAAGAAAAAGGACACATACACAGTAAACACATCAAGAAACAATAAACACAACGCAAGACAAAAAAAAAGAGAAATACCAGAAATAAATCAAAGGAAAAAAGAAGAAAACATGAATCCAGATGAAACGCAAAAAAAAATAAGAAAAAGGACACATACACAGTAAACACATCAAGAAACAATTAACACAACGCAAGACAAAAAAAAAGAAGAGAAATACCAGAAATAAATCAAAGGAAAAAAGAAGAAAACATGAATCCAGATAAAACGCACAAAATTAAGAAAAAGGACACATACACAGTAAACACACCAAGAAACAATAAACTCAATGCCAAGACAAGACAAGAACATAGAACAAGAAAAAAATAAAAGAAAAAGCTACAGGAGGATAGGGTCGGCTATAAGGGGTGATGAGGAGGCCGAAGGGGGGAACCAACATCTCAACCCCCCCGTAAAAAATACAAAAGAAGAAATAACAAAAATCCTGACGAAAAGCAAAAAAATAATGAAAAAGGAAATATACACAGTAAACATCATCAAACAATAAACACAAAACAAAAATACCAGCAATAAATCAAAAAGAAAACAAGAATCCATATAAAACGCAAAAAAAGAAAGAAAAAGAACACATAGGTACAGCAAGAAACAATATACACAACACAAGGAAAATCAAAAGAATCTAAACAATATGAAGAAAAAAGCTAGAGGAGGATAGGGTCGGCTATAAGGGGTGATGAGGAGGCCGAGGGGGGACCACCAACTCAACCCCCACCAAAAATATCAAGAAACAATATACACAACACAAGGAAAATCAAAAGAATCTAAACAATATGAAGAAGAAAAAAAACGATGAAAAAAGCTAGAGGATGATAGGGTCGGCTATAAGGGGTGATGTGGAGGCCGAGGGGGGGACCACCAACTCAACCCCCACCAAAAATATACAAAAGAAGAAAAATGAGTTATGAGTTATTCAATTAATATCTTTTCATTTTCTCTGAGGTACCTACCTATTTTATTGAGCCATGAATATTTGGAGCGAAAAAAAAATATAGAGAAAATCGAGGTCACAAGTTTGGACGTAAGCATTAGCTTTCCATTTAAAACAATACGCAAAATCTGGAGCTAAAGCAAAAACATCTAGTCGGAATTCATAGACGTTTTTATAATACCTTTGTGGCGCAAGTCTCAGAGTGCGTACTGCCTAAGATGGGAGAACTGATGCTAAGCAATGACTTATAAATAAAAATAAATAAATAATGACTTGAGTTATCGATTTTTTTCTATTAATTTTATCCTTAGTTTTCATAACTAATTCACTTTCAGTCACTGAAGTTAAGCAACATCCAGCAAGGTCAGGGCTTGGATGGGTATCCATTCAAATTCGAACCCTCGCCTCCTGACTATTCCCGGTCCACTCGGGCTGAGTGAGGTTAATTTGAGTATCTGGAAGGTAAAACCCACGTCGTGATACGACCATGCATTTGAAAGTGCCGTAAAACCCAAACTACTTGTAGTTCTGCAAACTGTAAACCTCACACAGATTCAATTATCTTATTATAAATATCTATGTCATATCAAGCATAAGGACATCGATAACTTTCATTCAATACCCTACTCGATAGGTTTTAACTAAGAAATATCAAGCGGCCCACTTGTGCGGCCCTTTTTTGATTTTTTACCACATTGGTAGTCCATGTGGGCCAGGCACTAGACTTGTAACGTTAACAATCTAGTTTAATATAAAATATTGAATTACTCGTAGGTATTACTTGTATGTCTCTTTCTTTGTATAAGGCGTTCTTCACACCTCGGCCGACATATTTGATACTATAGGTATTGATTCTTTAGAAAAGCTTCAACCATTATGAGGTGTGGTGTAATCAATGTATTGACTACACTAGATGGAAAATGAAATTAAAGAGGGTCCTGTAGGACAAATGAAATGGTAGCTGAAATGTAAGCGGATTAGTGGACTGTATATATGGGTGCTAGCTCAAACCAGAAAACCCTATGCTGTGAAATAAATTGATGCTATTTTTTAAAATTAAAAATATTCAAGATCCTATCATCAATATTTTCAAACACTATTGCTCAAAAAAACAATTTACTTCAGCGCAATCGGCTCTAATCTTGGTAAACGTTCGATATGATCTCCTTTGATAGTATTTTTAGTCAAGCGAACTACATATATTCCCAAGGTAAAAACTCACTCTAATTAAAAGGTTCTGTTTTGACATTATTCTTAACAAGATTACATTTATGTTCGCCATCAATTTCGACTCACCTAAAAGAAACTGATAAAGTCAATTTTGTCAAAAAGATGTTCCAGAAGAACAAGTCTATTGGTAAAAAAGTTTATTCAACCGCGAGACAGGTCGCAGTCCCCTGGTTCTGAGCTCTTGTTAATAATAATAGTATAGGACATGATGTTATGTCAGACATTTCCTGTTAAGCTTGACAAGGAGGATATTGGCGAAGAGCTATTGCAGAACAGGCTATGCAAATAAGAGAGAAGCAATCATGGATCAACTGTTTTTAAGAATCAAAAAAATAATCAGTTGTATGTTTTATTTTCAAAAGTGCCGTACATATTTTAATTTGAAACTCGAAATGCTTTTAGGGCGTAATATCTCAGGTTATGTAAAAGAAATTACCTATGTATTCATATTCAGAAAGTTAAAACTTCTTATGACAGTGTGTTCTGCAGGTTCCATTGACCCCAGAGGCTTCGATACAGATTTCCAAGCACTCAACCATCGCATTGGTACGTACTTTAGGAATGCCCAACGCACTGGATAATTCAGCGTGGAGCCCTCTCGCTAATGAGGGTGATTAGTTCTATTTCAATGATAAATGTACTGCTAATGATCCAGCTATCTATAAAGGAAGCAATGGGTTATGTTGAAAGTGATCTTTGAGTTGTGTACAAACGCCTAAACATTTCAAAAAAAATATAAAGGTGCGTATGCCATGACAATGGGGTTATGGATAGGAAGAAGCCACATTGCCACAAATACATATATAATATAATATAATTATATAATAATAACTCTTTATTGACAAGAATAATATTGACAAAGGGCGTGATTATTGCCTGAGGCAATCTCTGCCATCAAACCCATATCTCTGCCATCAAACCCATCAGTAAAGTGAACATTCTATTTAATTTAAATAAAATCCTCCTTGTCTTTTTGTGAGCTTACAAATGGGGAATAAAACTATCTATGGTTTAGAAATCTTAAGGTACTGCATATCTCTGTAATGATATAGTAGGGGAACTAGGCCTTGATTTCTTACGTCATAAAGTACAAAACCTCTAGATATCATGAGGAATGGCCTATAAACTCAGAAAAGCAAAGTTAGCCTAGCTTCAGCTGGGGCGTTAACTCGTGGTGGGCGTATGAAAAACGTAAATTGAGCCTAAATCTTACGTCATCGAGTACATGAATGTAACCAGTGCCATATTACGGAAAAAGGTACCCTGGGTTCAGATTCACAAAGGTCAGACTTATATTTATTTTTTCTTTCGAAAAAGTTGTTTTTGAAGCCGACAATGGCGTAATTTGACTTGCGGTGTGTGGACTTATAAGACCGTCTGCCCAGGATTTTGCCCCAGAAAAAACGTCTGACCTTGAGATTTTTGGATTCAGGGGAATGAATATTCTCTTTAATGATTTACCAGTTTCATCTTTGTAATTTATGACGTAAGAATTGGTCCCTCCGAGCTGTCTTTAGAGCCGTTTGACTCGAGTGTTGTTCCAAAAAAAAGTCTCACTTTTGTGGATCTGAACCATGTGGACCTTTCTCGTAATATGGCACTGGTTTCATTAACGTACTCGATGACGTAAGAATTGGGTCCATTTTACGTTTTTCATAGGCCCACCATGAGTTAACCGTCACGAGTTCACGCCCCAGCTGACAGGTAGACTGCTTTTCTAAGTATCTAGGCCATTCCGTATGATACCTAGAGGCTAAAAAATTTGAGGTTTATGACGTAATAAAGCAAAGCCTAGCTCCTCTACTAAGGGTGATACCATTAGGTGCCCCTTTTGAATCACCTGACAGGACTAACAAGAAAGATCTAACTTCTGTGCAATGGTTGGTTTCAGGGATCCGTTCATTTTCTGGGGCAGGGTAAAGTAAGGGTGAGCTATTGGCTGCCCAGATCTGTCAGACCATCCAGAAACCTTAATTAGCCTTAGCACCCACCACATCTGCGTGCAGAATATCTATCGAGGCTGCAGCTGAAATATGACTAAACATTCCTCTAGTGTGCATGAGCGTAAAATTAGAAAAAATCTCGACTTCTTATTAGCTGCTAAATATCCGATGTTGAATTTTATAATTTGAGTGTGCTTGTTACATCCAGCATTGGGTAGACGTATGTATATGAAACAGATCCTGGCGTTGAAGACATCTTCAATGTTTTTGAAGTCATTGCTTCGAGAAAATAAATCCGGCATCGAATGATAAGCTGTCTACTAGACACGTGTTAGCATGTTATCCAGTTTCTAACCTGTGTAGATATGTACATTGTACATATATAATAATTATTATTATCACTAAATTTTGAATCTACATTTCCACATGTAGCTAACTTGAAAGAGAAAGAAATAGAAAAAAAATTATACAGAGAGAGAGAGAGAGAGAGAGAGAGAGAGAGAGAGAGAGAGAGAGAGAGAGAGAGAGAGAGAGAGAGAGAGAGAGAGAGAGAGAGAAATAGAGAGGAATAAAGAAAAAGTGCTTTCATAGAATGATCCACTTTCACTTGTAATGACATTTAGTGGTAGCCCTTGAAATTAGAATTATAAGTCAAAACAGGGACCGAACTCATTCATTTAGTTAACCACAGCCTGCATTTATTATTATTCAATGAATTTCTGATTTTATTATCATAGGTTCTGAGTTTAAAACACAAAGGATTACATTACATTGTTAATAATTAATTATATTGATGAGAATTATTTAAAGGGAGCAGTCTATTTTTTTTTTTTTTTTTTTTTTTTTTTTTTTTTTAATGACAAGGATTACAGTAGATAGCTAGACTATTTTACTACATACCATACTTATAAGTAAGCGAATGGCGAGGACCCGTTGACGAGTATAAGCATGGATTACGTAACGGACAAAGCTGAGCATGGAGAGTGAGGCCCACAGGTTCATTGATTAATTCTTCATGGGAACCAGTTAGGACCCACAGATACAGGGTGGTCCATCGCCTTGTGACTGATAAATGTGCTATCCTTATCATGATGATGTGGGGTGACCGATGGTAGCCAGTAGCTACCATCGGTCACCCCACAAGAAATCTCCTAGAATTTCACATCTAGGATTTTCGACACTATCTCTTGTGTTGATACAACTAGACAGGTAACCTCCGCGGTGTATAGGTAGTGACTACTGCACGTTGTCCAGAGTTCGTGGGATCGAATTCTGGGTAGGTTGGGTTTTTTTAAAGGTGATACCTGGCATTGTCGACCCAACCGGACTGGGTGATGTTCATGTGGGTAGCTAGTGAAATTACCATTGACTGTATTCACTTTCTAACAAAAATTCTTCGAGACACGAGCAAAGCTGTTAAAGCATGGTCTTCAAAACTTAATTCGAAAATTCCGACATTTTCATAATGTAAAATTATGCATTATTATATCTACCATCTTTCATGCAAATTAAAGCTATGTTTCAAGATTTATTGCATCACAAACAGACATATAAAAAATGGGTAAAAAAGAGCAATAATTAAACTTGAAGCCCAATTTATTCGGTTATTAACCAGATTTGTGGCTTATGCTATTCGCAAGATCTGACAATGCTGTGTTTTTGGACATCAGACCTACATATTTTTCGCACAATTAAACCACAACATAACCACAATGTACCGAATACTTGAATTATCAAACCTCGCTACAAAAAAAATGTACGAAAAATGAAATAAGCGTAAATTGAGAATAACGCTCTTAACGGTATAAAACAATGTAATGTGTTTCACTCGGAAAAATATGTGAGAACCTAGATTTCGTTGTACAAGCATAGCTAAGATAGTGAAAATATGAATGCTCTTGTTTTTTTATGTAGCTTGGTTGGTGAAGAGTACCTGAATGAGACATTGGAACTCGAATGTGAAAACTTGAGAGTCTTTGATTTGAATTGTTTAAATAAGTAAAGGACCGCAAAACCAAAGAACACCTAATAATACAACCTAGGAAAATTGTCATTTTAGTGGATTGTCGAGATGTTTTTTTTTTTTTTTTTTCATATTTGTTTTTTTAATATTACTTATTTTTTCAAGTCTCCATTACAAACAACACATTTTAATACATTTAAAATGAGCCAATTTAAAGAGTATTAATATAATAAGGAAGTATTTTGTACCCCATTCAGATTAAATCTGGTGGTGGGATACAAATGATACAATGCTAAAAGGACATAAAAAAGTAGAGCTATAATAATTATCTACATTTTAGTGATGATGAAAATAATTATAATAAATAAACCATTATCTCAAGTATGTATGTATTTATGGTGATAAACTTCTAGATGTTAAAGGCGGCGAAATCAAAATGCAGCAATACTAAAAATGGTAATACAGCAGCCATTTCTAAAAGTATGGAGACTGCTGCAAACATACAATTAGCAAGCAGTGGCATTACAGCAGTGGGTGCACACACAGTCTCTAAGCTAACAGAAAGTTGCACTGTAGGTAATAGGATATTTCGCCCTCCAAACAGAACAACTATAGTAAATGCATTCGACCTTGCAGCTTTGTTATTTATCTACTGAACTTAATCTATGAGGTTGGAACCTTTACATAACAGAAAGAGACACGCTTTTGTATTTTGCGGCAAAAAGTTCAAGAAATAATCACAATATCATGGGGCAATGAAACAATCAGGTCAGAGCTGAGATATACAGGGCCAACTTGAAGCAAGTACCATAGGCCTCACCAAGTAACTGTTGTTCATAAAACTTAAGTTGACACGACAGGAAAAAAACGCGCTTTACTTGAAATTATTTGCATAAGTAAAATAAAATATTTTTGGCTATCTGCTCAACACAAAGAAGCAACATGGCAACAACGGTAAACTTACAATATTTTTGTAAAACACCTGAAAGAGAAATGCGTGAAAACACATAACTATAGGAAGTACGTGTGATTGGTGTTTCAAAATTCCAAAGTTACCTATGTGCTTTTAGTGTTACTGTAGATACTTAAAATACCAAAGTTACTTATGTGCTTTTAGAGTTATTGTAGATAACTAAAATTCCTAAGTGCATTTTTAAATAACATGCTTCAATGAATAAATAAATTACAATAAAACTATACCATTTGAAAACTCCATCCTTCAAAGGAGTAAATTTTTTAACACAATTTGATACTGAATACGTGATACTTAGTCAGATACTGAACACGTGATACTAATTAAAGTGAACCCTGTATCTATAGCATAATCTGCGCCTATAAAAATGCTCCAGTAAACATTACACCACCAGTGGTACGATACCACCCGAGGCGGATTAAGTGGTCATAAACTCCTCCACCACTTTCACTATTAGAGCAAAACCAATACATTACATCCAGACTAATTGTATTGAACGTGCCCCCACTACATGCTCCAAGTTAACTATTTTTAACAAAGAACAATGAGTGTTTTCCCCTTTAAGAACATTTCTGCAGAGGAACCTTGAGTGTTTGACATTTTGATCTAGATTTTCAAATTTATGTGTCAAGTTAGACTGACTCTGCTCGAAACTATTAATAAAACAGAATCTGTAGGTAATCCGCAGCCCCGCTGGTTTAGATCTACTTAATAGAAGATTAGATTTGTTGATAAAATCCTGGACAATGCGATCATGTAGATCCAACTTGGTGCACAAATGAATTGTGTATGTGAATAGATTTGCTCATGCATACTTACACAATAATGTATTTAGTTTAAATTTAATTAGGTAGATATATTATAATAAGTCAATAATTGTCCTTTGTTAATTAGTTATGCATTTTCTTTGAATCATTATTAGTTGCAATAACTTCATGTAACAAAGAATAATATTATGATTAATGATAATTCACTTAATTTGTACAAGATCGAAGTAAACTCGGATTTTTTAATAGTAGGAGACACTTACCCATTGAAATTATAACATGAAGTCAAAGAAGATTATGTCCCAAAAATAAACAGTGACAAACCTGTAACAGAGAAAAGATGAATTTACATTAATTCGACACATCAGCAAAATTCTCCCAAAATACCAATAGTAACAATACCTTTGTGTTCAATTGCAGGGTTCTTAATAGGATGCACAGTTTGCATAAGCATAGCTATGACCAAAATTTATTTACATAAAAAATATCGATATGTATTAATATACGTATACCTACATATGGCTAAAAGGTCTTGCTCCTTACAAATTCTTACTTTCGTATCCTGAACACATTGTGGTGTCTACTTATAAGTGCCTACCTACTTAAGTGTTATGTCATAGATGCCTTGGTATAGCCCAAGATGAACAGAACTTTCTTCCGATTCAACTTTCTGATGGCGGCGCAGAATGTGGTCACTTTCGTTCTTATAACTTCAGGGTGTGTTCCAACTTGTTCCACTAAAGCTGCTTCACGTTACAACATGTTAACCTAGCCAGGCTAACAGGTTTTGGTCTTATCATTGCTATTGAAGAACTGGACTAAGATAAGGGAATGTTTACTTTATTTAATCTTGACAGAAAATTACGTAATACTGAACTTTGAACTAGTATGTCTATTATTTTGTCTATGTACATAAGCATACATTATTTACATCATAGGTTCAACTTTACAAAAAGTGTAGCTCGGTTGTAGCGGCAAAAGATATGTCAAGGGGGTGTGATATTATCTAACCGGGTAAATAAAATCTCAGATAGAATATGTTTCCTTTGCAATTAATTTGAGCATTTTCGGAGTTTTTGTCGGAGTTTTTTGATATTACCAGCTCGTCCCCGCTAATATTTTATATGTGAATTATTTGCTGTACCAAATAATTCACAACCATCTTTACACAAAAAAAACAACCATCGCGCATCGTGAGGACTTTTGTGGAATCGTATTTTTTAATCAGTTGAATTGGTTAATATGCTAGATTCCTATTATTGTGTCATTGATGAGAGAAAACTCAAGTTCTGTAGTTGGGAAAAAGAGTATCTTTTCCTCTTTGGAACTATCCAGAAATTGATGATTGAAAAGAAGTAAAGTATATGCTCTCACTTTTCAGCTGTTTCTTAGAATTTCCCAGGTACCTCAACCTCATTATTCCATTTTTCATCCTATTTAATGGAAGCAAGTTCAGGGTCTTTTCACTTGGGAGGTGTCTAGAAATTTATCAACCCCTTTTCTCTGGAGGAAACAGCCGACAAAATTTGTATTATGTACCAAATATTTGCACTACTGTTTCCTAACACAATTGCCTCAGTCTGTAAAGCAAATTTTTCAAAACAATATGGGTGAATTTAAATTGCTGTAGGATAACTAACACTCGTAGCATACTTAATTAATGATGCTGATAGTAAATTTTATGATATAAATACAATCATGACTGAAACCACTTTACACTTCTTTCAGTGGATGTGCTTATTGTTCACGTTAAGTAATTTGACATTTTCCTTCATGAACATTTCTCAGTTTTATTCTACAAATTGCTGGGGGGAAACTGCAGTCCACCATTTGAACATGCAGAGTTTCATTAGTCTTGCAATGTTTAATAACATCTCTCACACATTTCCAAAGTGAGCATTATGTCTGCACTGTCTGGTTCTCAACATTAATGCAATTCTTCATTGCAGCATCACACTCACGCCGGCAGTGTACTTAACCATGCATGTCTATGGCATTTACTACTTGTTCCAAGGAGGAGTTGGTTTCATTGGGGTATCACACTATTCTGTAAAAGGGAAATGTCAGATATTATACGTACTATTTTAATGGGTGAAAAATTAAAGTGATGACAATGTTTTTAATTTTCAGTCCTGAAATAATTAAAAGGTGCTGACAGGTATGGGTCTAGAAGATAAATGCATTATTAGTGCATCAATCAAGTATTTTTACCAACTCTGTAGCTACCCATTTTGCTAAAGCTACCCATAGAAGATTTTAATAAAGCAGAAGCTTCAAAACTCTGCACGATGCGATGGATGGTTAGTGTCAACGGTTTTAAGGTTAGAGCAATGTGGCTAGGATTTGATATGAACAGCAATGTGGCTAGGATTTGCTATGAACAGCAATGTGGCTAGGATTTGCTATGAACAGCAATGTGGCTAGGATTTGCTATGAACAGCAATGTGGCTAGGATTTGATATGAACAGCAATGTGGCTAGGATTTGCTATGAACAGCAATGTGGCTAGGATTTGCTATGAACAGCAATGTGGCTAGGATTAGCTATGAATAGCCAGGACTGTGAGGCACTCTGACTACTCAAATCAACTAAAAATAAATAATAGAATTACTAGCGATGAAATTTGCAAGACTGTAACTGTTAATACTTTGTCTTTTTGGATTTATTTTTCCAAATTATTCCAAAAACCATACAATTACCTCAGAATCCTTAGATGATCTTCAACAAAACCTTCATTGATATCAGGTTTTAGAAGGTCTAACGAATCAAAACATTTTTTAGGAGTTCAAATATGACGTATATTATTAAAATTCCTCTCACATTTTACCAGTAAGATTCATCATTCATCGAAGGCAAAAATCATGAACTAAAAAGATAATTATTGTACCAAGTTGCAGATGTAGAGGAGAAAGTGAGATGAACCGGGGTGTGAACCACCGTCTCTCGGTACCAAGACTACCAAACACTTCTTACCGGAGCAGATGAGCCGGAAATCAGTAAACCAATAATTACCAAAACATAATTATCTTGTTAATGGCATAATAAGGACTTGTATTTATTATTTAAACATTAATAACGACATAACCTCAGGGGATATCATTTTTGAGGATACAGAGCTCATTATACACTGGATTGTACATAGGGAAGTACTCAGGACTGTATGAGCAAATCTTCTAATTTAACAGACCTGCTCATATAGAGATATAATAGACTTACCATAATACATAGACTTTATCCGTTTTAACTTTTCCACCAGAAATTTTCTGATCATCTCTTGACATATTCACATCGCACGTATAATCAATTATGAGATAAACGTAAATCATTAGATTCATTAGCAGACATTGATATTTTGATTAGTGGGATTCAAATTTTGCCAAAAATAAGCTCGTGTGGCCTGGGGGTATTTAGAGGCCTATTCTTGCTGTCGGTTTAAAATAAACAAATGATAGGTACTGTCAGTAAAATTAGATTAATAACATACAAGGAACACATAAAATGAAGGTGTTACATTTGTGTGAAGGAGAGCAACTATTCCTGATTTCCTTTTAACACCTTGCTCAGAAGTGAACATGATTATTTTCCATACTTTTCACACCCTCGGCCTGTCAGTGCAGGGGACAAGATACTTGCCTGCGCTACACGACCAGGCAGCAAGATGTGATCTTATTCCTCGCCGAGTATTTCATTAAATCTAATGTCTAACCCATTCACGTCTCTTCATCTAATGACGCAATTATACAACTATACAAAAATAGATGATCCTAACTTATAATTTTAAACTACCTGATAAAGTATAATCATGTATTCATTCACTTAGCAGTACTTAAAAGTTAAAATATAATGGTTTTTTAAAAGGGTAATACGCTACAAGGAAAGCGCAGAAAGGACAAAATTTTACTAGATACCTATCTATTCCAATAGGAACATGCATGTCCATGTCTTTTGTCTAGTAGTTTTTCCTACGGAGGAAGAAAAATAATACTTTTCACATTATGTCTGCTATCCTTTTTCGTTGCACATGACTTTCATGAATATAAGAGAAACCAAAAGAAGTAGATGGTATATCTGAAGGTTTCGTTCTATAATTAGTTTGGCTTGCTGACTTGTCGTTTTTAAACATTCTCTTTGTTCCATAGGATGATGAAGGGGTTAAAGTAAACTCAATACTTGATATCCTTGAACGGCCTTCACGAGTGTATCTTGGGGCATTTCTTCAGCTTTTAGTGGTATTACACATGAAAGAGTTTCGAACTCAGTACCTATTTCGATATAAAAAATGTAATGTTGTTAGCAGCATACGGGATGGAATCACGATGCGAGATCACGGTTTACTCAAGTGCGGCTATTCCAAGAATAATGTGGAACAGGATAATTAAGAGCACAAAGTTAATATCTGATAATTAATGATCCAACTTTCTTCAAGAGTTCTAGGAATGAAACCAAGCAGTCCTGAAATTGCTTCTGACAGAAAATACATAATTATATTCCTGAATTTATCAAAATGAAAAATAATAAAATGCTGGAGACATCCTTCAGATATTAAAAACAAAGAACAATGGTCCTAAACAAAATCACTAAAACAACATCAAAATACTAATACCGCAAATGATTATGGAAAACAATACCCACATGGTAATTTAAAAAACTAATTAGGACACAACGTTTGACACCAAGGATGGATGATATTGTTATGTTACAAGAGTGCAAAATGGTCAATGAAAAATATGAAAACTGAAATTTCAAACGCAAATTCTTAAATAATAAAGGCGTGGTCAATTGTTTCACACAGATCGGTGAGAACACCTTGTTTTGAATTTCATCATGTTGTTCCCTAAACATGAAACACCCTGTAGAAAACATAAATGTTCTTATCAGAAATAAATTTATCTTTAATTCAAACATGTAAAAAGTAAATTCGGTTTATCCACTCATCAGAGTCTGAGGCAACCTGCTTCAATATACTTGAGACTCTGGCAGATAAAGTGGTTTTTAACCTGTATGTTGGTGTCACTATTGATGAATGTGCACAATTAGAGGCATCCAAGGAAAAGTGTATCTGAGGATTCTGGGTACCTCATTGTGATTCTTTGTGCAGATCGACTGGTTCGGCGTCCTCAAACTGGTTCAATTGCGTCTCATCTGGTTTGGTAGGTTGGTACTGATGCATCATGTAGGTTCGGAAACCTCAAGAGTCAAGAGGTATTCTACATTTTTGAATAAAATTTCAGAAAAATCAGAGTAAAATAACTTATAGGTAATTTTAAGATGTTAGAAATAATAAATATTATGTTCAAGAAATCTAATAGCTATTGGACATTATCTTGAACTATCTGAACCTCCCCAGCGTTTAGAAGGCTGGTAATGAGACACGGAGTCCACTGGTGAGGCCTCATGAGAATAATGCTGGAGGACCATGTGAGCGGTTCAGTGAGCACTGCAAGTGTTTCTAGATATTTATATAGCAATGTTCTGCATGACAATGTGGGATAAGGACTGGATCAGCCTATCGCGTATAATCTGCCAGATCTGCCTAGAAGAAATTGACGTCGTCATCAATGGAGCGGCCTTGATCCCTAGTTAATGATAGAAGCGTGAGCCATTCAGTGGAGGCGCTAGTAGATTCCATCATAGACATTGAACTCATTTTTGGATAAAACTAAGATTTCCAAACTATCTCAGACTAGTTTCGTTTCAGATAAAATCCACCATTCCTGTAATGTTGATATATTTTTTGAAATCAGATAGTCTAAATACCATATTTATGGTAGGGAAACAAGCCGTCAAAAGTGTATAAAAGTCAGCATGTGTTTTGTTGGTGGATCCATTTTGAATGAATACAGTGTATGATGTTTATAATGCACATCAATAGGATGGAACCCTCCGCCTCTGGAGCACTGTCGTCCTGGTGTTGAACCCGAGGCAGGGTTATGGTACTTGAAACAAAGAGCCAATCACTTCCACTTATTAAAAGATTCTCTGAGTAATTCACAACCATGGTTCCAGATAATCAGACTCCAGCAGCACACTCTTGCTTGATAATGATCTATGTAAGTACTTCATTGTCATGAGAACTCGATTCCTAGAGGTGCTTTTGAAAAAAAAATTGTGGCACAAAATTCTGTTTTTGTCAATCTATTCTGAAGAAGGACGTGGAAGTATTATTATATCAAGAAACAAAGTACGCGCATCGGATGTTGATAATTACATTAGGTAAATTGCAGTTACTAAACATTAGTAACTAAAGGATTAGACGGGTAAATAATCGAGTTTGTTTGAACTTTGAAGTGCTGGTCTCCGGACATTTGAACATAGGACGCAGGACAATGAACTTAAAACCAAGCATTATGAGCAAATCACAAAATCAAAATGATCCTGTACATACTTACATCTAATGTAAGTTCACAACAAATGCCATTTAATAACATGTGTATGCCCAACAATCCCAACATAAGTAATAGATTACAAATGAATCAGAACATGTGGATTAGTTGATGGATAAAATTTGAACAAGTCATCCTAATAAATTGATTTCTATATTTTTGCCAGACACTAATTGAAATTGCTTCCTCAAGATTCAGTACAATTTATACAAAGAGTGCGGAATATTATTTGGGGTATTTCATAACATTTTTAAAGCATTTGTATCATCAGATTATCACTGTTGCAAATGAAGTCCAGTTTTTATGCTCAAAATGGATCTAATGGTAGGTACATAAGTTATTTTGTGAATAACAACATTAACAACTATATTTTTCAGATATTTTTGTAATGCTAGGTTTAAAGATCTCAATGCAGTAGATCTTACAGATATTTTTTACTGTCATTTCCGGTCAAAAATACTTTTCTAAGTGTCTTGTTTATTATTAGTGATTGAGAGGAATGATGAAAGTGAAAAGATCGGATAATATTTTGTTTGATGGGTGTATTTATATTAGCTTCCAATTTTTGATGTTAGAACAACCAAGGAGTAATTTTTTGATGTGACTATAATTACTGGGAAAAACATTGTGGTCAAAGAGTACCTTTTCTTTTGTAAATGTTTAATATTTTTTGATCAACAGGACAGAAAACATTAAAATAAATTGCATTTTATGGAGATTTTTTACGTTGGATGTGAAAAGTTATGTCGGTCAAGTAGTTTACTCTAGAACTCATGTTATAATTTGGTTTATTTTAGAGCATTTTTCATGTCTTTTTAACAGTTTGCCGGTGTACCTAATTTTTTCAATCTCTACTGGAATATTTTTTTGAGCTCCTCTGATGATTGCAGTTTATTGTTGTAGACTTTCTAATTCAGGTAGCCCCACAGGAAGAAGTCAGGAGCTGATGGAACATTTTCTTAAATCATAAAATGTCGGTTTTTACGTTGTGTTTCAAGTATGGTTGGGTAGTTTTCGCAAAATAATTCATTATTTTTGATCGCTCTGAAATTGTGTAGAATTCATATAAAATCTCCCAAGCCTTATAACTTCAACCAGAAAATCAATTTTCAATAACATTAATGTATAACAAATACATGATTTTTTATATAGGAAAGGTACTTTTTGACCACCGTGTAGATATCCCATCATTAGTATAAAAAAAAAAAAAAAAAAACAGAAAACAGTTCAGAATAGATTAAAAAAAAAAACGGAGGAGGACCAGACTACCTATTTACTATTTAACGGACTATATGTGAGTATGTCATAATGCAAAACACGTAGAATGTGATCTTGGTCAAAACAAAAACCATATTATTACTGTAACAGACTATACCACCTACCATACAATACACAAATATACATACTGCCATTTCCCAAAGTAACATTCGATCACGTAGAAATACCAAGTCCATATTTGATATTGGAGAATACTGTTGATAACATTATTGATCGAACTAATACGAGAGCTACCCAAAGACCAACAACTACAATTTGTAACGCATGCACACAAATTGACTGCAATAGTTGAATTGACATTCGAATAGGGCAAACTACCACTGATTGGTTTCCACATTAACATTTCTTCTGAAAAACATTATTTTATATTTGGTTCCGACCTAGGTCAATAACCTGTGTTACAAATGCATAGCAGTTTGAGAAAACATAGCCACTGACCTTTATAGAAATGCGTATGAAAATACAAAAATCTTCAAATAACGTAACCCCGGTGACTATCTATTGAAATTCTAATACTCCATCCCACAATATTTTGATCCTTCTAATTTTAAGATCTTTGGATCAAGAATTTGTAATCTATTTGCCTACTTTTACCTGCTACAAAGTAACATCTTTTTGTACTACTTCTACAGAATAATGATGTATACCTACCTACATAACGGATAACACTATACGGTGAGGAAGAACCGTGCCGCTTATGCAATAGACTATGTAATAATTACCAAGTTATTCTAATTACTCAAGTGTAAATTAGCCTAAGTATATGGCCATTTGCATTATCAACTTTACATTCATGAATATGTGTTATCCTGGTATGTAGGTAGGTACGTGCAATTGTATCTGAACCATCTAGCAGAGATTTAGAATTTAACATACACAATATATGAGGGTACTATACTACAGGATCATACTGCCTGAAGAAATATTATCTTCTTGGCAAATAGATTGTTATTATTTTTTGGGGGTATCTGGTATTTTTGAATTCTAAGAAGTATAATATACATGGAGCATTTAAAATAATAATTCCTTTATTATCGGTGCTCTGTGCCCATACTGCCTATGATAATGGAAAAAGTTGTAAGAGGCGATAAATATCCTAATGGCATAGTAGAAATGTTCTGAGCTCTTATTGTATCAACCTTAAGGTATAAAAGGGTGGTTCCAAAAGTTCGTGGCCTTACGGAGAAAAAAAATAAAAAAACTAAGTGTGTCTTATTTTTCAACATTATCTCTTTTGAGGTCAACACATTTATTACAGCACTTCAGTAACATCTGTCAAATTGTGGGTTTGTCAATTTGTAGTTTGCATCTTTGCCGTCAAAGTGCCTTAAAACAGCCGACTTAATCACTTCATCGCTCGCAAAAAAAATCCATATAGCTCAGATTTTAATTTTGAAAATAAGAGATCGTTGTTGGAGGACAGGTTCGGAGTGAACCCTGTAGTTCATACATAAACATTAACAATAACAGGCAGACTATAATATTATAACACAGTGTGTTGCTATACATAACATTCCCACATAATATTTCAGCTGATTTCACTTTCTTCGTCTTCTGGTTGTTGAATCTCTTGACTTGATCTTCACGTTAGGGCCTCAACATTTTCTTCTGCTCTGATCGAATCATATCAAGTGGACTCTTGTTGTGATTGTTTGCTTGGTGGCGGCTGAAGTGGGACTCCAATCTTGCATTTTACTAAGCACTTCTCTGTACTTTACCATGAGCAACTAAGTTATTTCCATGAAGGTGAACATGACCGTACTTTTTTAGCTTCCAATCATTTTCAATTTTAGTGGGGTTTCAATCCAATCTCTCGAATGTTATCGTGGTGACCGGAACAGACCAAATAAAGAAGTGTACTGCATGTACTTACATTGTACATAGATTAATTTAGAATACACGGATTTCTGTTTGATGAGTTGGGGTCACTTGGGTTACCTAAATTTAACAAGTGAAATCCTTGATGACGTCTTTCATAAAATCAAAGACGAAATTTACCAACATATAATACCGTTAGTAAAAAGAAACTTAAGTACCTATATACGGGAGAGACCTACGTACTGCCTAAATCTAAGCTCGTTAAAAATATGCATACATAATATGGAAACATTCGAAATAGGACTCCTGTTATTAGATCAAATAAAGAAATATCGATAAAAGATTAATTTAGAATTATGTCATACTTGTGCCTATTGACTAATGGCGAAAACATGTTTGTGGTAATAAATCCATCATGAAACGATTCGGCATATCGTCTTGACTATTGAAGACATTTGTGGAAATTAAATATAAAATTGAAATTCAATATCATTTGCCACACATTACCAACTGGAGCTGCGAATATTGCAAATCCAATGAGCATAAAATAAATACATAAAAGTACAGCACTCTATCTTTCACGAGCCATCTCTAGCATTGTTTTCGTTCTATTGTTTTATGAGCACGAATACCATAAAATTACAAGAAGAATGTAACGCATTTTACAACACAATGAATAAATATGTAAATTTCCTCCAATGACAAAGGAGATGAGCATATTGACTACTTCAATCAATCTTATAGTGCATATAGTGGTAATGTTATTATAAAGAAATGGCCATAGTAAAGAATTTTGAACATCAATGCATTCAAGCTATTTTAGTTGTCTACTACATGCTGTAAATTTAGTTCATTTTTTGTAATAATTTAGAAAGCTCTTAGCTTCAGTCCAGTTCAAAAAGGAGGATTTATTATTTTACTTTTACTGTTTAGCATAAGATACTCGTGGGAACAACACAAATAGAAAAGATACGTAAACAACACAAGTTAATTATCAATAAATGAATTCAAGAAGATCCAAGCTCAAATAAATTGTTAAGACACCCTAATCTTGAAGAAGATTCGTATTTACTAACGTATGAACATTGGAAAAGCAAAGGAGCAACTCGGAGTGAAGGAAACTTAGAAATAAAACATAACTGTGCATCCAGGTTCACAAATAAAAAAAAATATAGATTAATGGTGAGAAAAGGCATACAATAACTCAGGATTTACTAGACAGAGACAAAATAGCTCAATGCAGTGTGTGCACTATGTGGGCAGTAAAGTAAACTTTGACAAGTGCATTGATACTGTCATACATCATAAAGGCGTAACCAATAGACATAGGAAAGTATTTATTAGATCAATTTTATTTATATTGAAGTAGACTGTTTGTAATTGTTGTTGAGAGCTCATGACGTAGGCTCAAGCGTCGACCATGAAAGAGGATGTCAATACAACCACACACTGGATGCTTTATGTATGACGTTCGTAAATGAAATATGGCTTGGGACTGTTGAATATTATTTTATCTTGGGTTTTTCTGGTAAGAAAAGCCTGTTCAAATTGAAAGGCTGAGTGTTTAAACTGAGTGTTTGTTGGTTGACTGAATTCGTAAAAGCGGTTAGTCACTGAGATTTTCATCATAATTTGTTAGATGCATTCGGGTCATTGCAAAATTCCTCATCTAGATTCACTTCTTCCAGCAGGTTGCTATACGTTTCCACGTCTTTCATGCACGCCTGATTCTGCTTTGGATATTGTGCTTCTTTCTTTCATTGTTGACATTTTACAAGACTCTCATGCTATATTGTATTTTATTCTTGCACAGAACCATGTTCTACGTCCAGGAATATCTTGTGTAGTCTATGAAATATGTTCAGTCTGAGAGACGACTACTTTATATTCAATCTATGAGACATCTAGTTGCTTTCTGAGCTCCTGAGCTCTTACTGGTTCAGAGAGAAAAATAAATTCACAGAGAACACGATTTTACTTCGTCCGAACGAAACTAAAAGTGAACCTTGTTAAAGATCAAGTATGTCAGTAAGGGGTCACCTGAGATGTCCGCACACTGCCCCCTCCAATACTTCGTGATAGCATTTGTGTATCAGTGTATTTTCACTATTTTAAGCTAGTTAGTAGTAGTAGCTAGGTATTAAGTTTTGGAGGTTTCATATTTCAAATATAATATGTTTAGCTTTTTTTTTACAGATAGTTATATTATTTGAAATAATCTTCTGTTCTTTTTACATTTGATGCACAATAACTACATCTTTTTACTAGCCAAGTAAGGGATATGCCCATTTTAAAACTTCTTCCATAGGTTCCAAGTTTGGTTTGGGTGTTTTGCAGTTCCAAAGTTCTAATCTGCGTGCTTCAGGAAACTCTTGCTGCTGCGATAAAACTTTTCCTTGATTTAAGGCACCTCGGGTTTGGTTCATAGGCAATAGGTGAGTTCGGTGCGAAGATTACCCGCACCTTTTTCGCATGTATGAATTCGGTGCCGCCGAAAAAAGGTGATGTATGAGTTCGGTGCGGTCCTAATGACTTATAAATTGATTGTTTTTTTATAATGTTCTCTGTTGTTTGTTAACAGCCATCCTGCTGTTATTAAGTTAGTAGATTATGTTGTAGACAGTTACATTCAGCAAGGCTGTCCATTTCCTCCTTGAAGGCCATGCCTAGGGTTAATAGTAGGGTTAGGTAAAATACAATGAAGGCCATGCCTTGGGTCTATAGTAGGGTTAGGTAAAATACAATGAAGGCCATGCCTAGGGTTAATAGTAGGGTTAGGTAAAATACAATGAAGGCCATGCCTTGGGTCTATAGTAGGGTTAGGTAAAATACAATGAAGGCCATGCCTTGGGTTTATAGTAGGGTTAGGTAAAATACAATGAAGGCCATGCCTTGGGTTTATAGTAGGGTTAGGTAAAATATATTGAAGGCCATGCCTATAAGGAAAAAAATACTATAATTACCTGATCATCAGGGCAAGTACCAGGGCACCGAATTCATACATGACCTTTTTTAGGCGGCACCGAATTCATACATGACCTTTTTTAGGCGGCACCGAACTCATACATTTTTTTATTTTCCGCACCGAACTCATACGTAGCCGGTTCATATCCGTATAATGTGTGCCCTCGGTCGTTGACCTGCTTGCCTTTCTCAACTGCAAGGCCTGCCTGTGGCTCTGCGTATTTGAGGGGGTTGTATTACCAGAATTACATAAATTGTATTCACCGGTGAGGGTCTTAAATAACCGGTAATGATATGAACCGATTCATTTATTGCACCATCAACTTGCTTAGAATGAGCAGATTTTGTCCAGACAGAGGCTGCTGCGGATTGAATTATTGATATAATATGACCACTATTCAAACGTTCTCAATATCAAACCCATACATTTTTTATCCACTTAAAAGTATAAAATATATTAAGTAGTTAGGGCATTTCTTTTGTTCATTATTGTTTCCGAGTGAATAGTGGAAGTGCAGCAAAGTTTATAGGTATACATATGTATAAAGAATATTATTTTATTCAATTTTATTTTATCAAGATACCAGTTAAAACAAGTTTATAGAGATTCAGTAAGAACCACCTTTCCTCCTTCTCGAATGGTCGGACTGGATCACCTTCAGTTTTAAATTACCATTCCTAAGAGACCCTAACCACTGTATGGTGTGTCTCTATGAGATGGTCATGTATATTTTTGGGTATTTTTTTGTCATACTGTTGGATTCTACTGATCTTAAAATTTATGTATAAAATCACAACTCAAATTTTATTTTTATGAGTACCAACCATGAATCTACTACTACATTATCTTAGCTTTGAAAAAGTTGATGGTTAATGAATTCAATTTTTTGGATTGTTGCTAGAGCTAGATAGTTTTAGTTGAAGTGTAGGTAAAAGGTAGATAGTGGTAGTTCATAACAAGATATTAAGCTGCAAATATAAGAAGTGAGTAAAATAATATCCAAAGAAATGGTGCACTGACAATCTTCGTAATAGTTCTAACAATAGAACAGAGTAGATTGAGGGCTCGAAGTGAGGTAAACTTGATAGAAAATTACACCTCCCAACTTCGAACTGTCAGAGAGTTGAGTTGATTTTGACTGCATTCGGACCGGCTATATTATTTGTTTTAGATTCTACTTCATAGATCACAACATCACGAAGTATCACACCAATCAGTTATTTACTTGGAAGTATCATGATCTAAGAAATAGAACTCAAACATTAAAATTTCAATCATACTTCTAACTGTAGCACGAACATTTCAAAATGCATGTACCTACCTACACATCACGCCCAGATACGCATTATATCAGTCTGAATCTGAACTGAAATCTGTCTCTAGATCAACATAACTGCAACATTCTCTAAGATAACTACAAACCTAGATGATTTAGTATTATTTTAGTTTCAGAATTATTTCATGCAATGGTAGGATTTTCATAACACGTACATAAGAATTTAGCTATTCTTCCTAAGGATTATCATTATCTAGAATAGCTATTCATCATCATTTCTCTTCAATTAATATTTAAACAAAAATGAAAAGTTAAAAGTTAGATAAATGTTGCTGATGTCCCTCATATTTCAACAAAAGAGCAAATTTAGTATTAACTTACTAAGCTTTGTGTAGGCATCATAATGTGAAAGCAATTCAGTATCGGTTATTAATTTGGAGGTGCATGACGTTAAAGACAATACACAAAAAACTACCGTTGAAAAAAGGGCCATGTTCCAGAGCTCCTATCCAAAAAGTTTTAGTCTATTGTATATAAAGGTAGTGATGTCTTGTTAGAGGCCAAGTTACTTCGGTACTATCCTCATTTTGTATGTTATTAACTGCTAACTTTACTATCCTCTAACTTGGCCTCATAATTTTGATGATCTGTCAGTCAGTAATGAATAAGTCAGTCACAAAATCGCAAAATTTAAAATTACATTTCTTCGAAAGTTTTCTGTGTTGACCCTTGAAAAATGTGTTTTGAGTGATACTAAGAGAATATAATAACTATGTGCCAAATTTCATAGCTCCATGGTCAACAGAACCGAAGATATAAAGGTGTTAAAAAAGGGGTGAATTGGTTCGTGTAAAGATATTCTGCGGTGCTTTCTGGAACTTCTAGAACTTGGCCTGGCGCACTGCCGTGCGCTCACTGATCTAATTAAATCATGTGTAAAACAATTAAGCTATGTGCAATATGATTAATAGAGTTTCATTTGATAGAACGGTTGATTTTTTGCTTATAATTAACGCATAGGTAATTCACTAATTGATTGGCGAATAGAATGTCCTCATTCTATCAATCAATAGTAAATAAATATGATAGAATTGATAGATATCGTAGAAAAATTAAAACGTGAAACCTGCAATAGGTAGGTATGTGTCAGAAAATTAGTCACATCATCAGGAGCCCATAATATCCTCATCTAGAGCATAGGTCTCCCCCTTTGTATTCTATCGACTTCTGTGGTGAATACCATCTCACAGATAGTCCTAATAAATGAAAATTTAACTGGACAAGAGCTGTATCCAGTTCTTCACTGTTCCAGCCTTACGACAAATAATTAAATATTCAATGGGTTACCAAGTAGTATGTTTGAGGCTGGGTGTATTTCCAACTTGCATGCAAAGAATACAAAATTTAACAAGGAAAATGTAAATGGTGGCGGTTGGAAATGATTCCCTAAGATTTTCAGTTCGCCTTATTATGAAAGACAATTCACACAATACATAAAATTATATTATGTTTAATCAATAGAAAGCAAAGGGGAGTGGGAGCACTAAAAATAATCAGGACGTACTGATCTGAAGTTATTGGTTGGAAGATGTATTGTAAGTAAATTGGAATTTTCAGAGAGATGATCACACGCTTTTTCATTTTCTATAAGTCACTGTCGTTTTTTTATAGCGTTTCCACAAAATTTCCTGAGCAAATAATACTAGTGAACACTATTATACACACTCATTTTGATGTTAGAAAATATTGGCTAGTTAGACTCTTGACAAACACTCTCCTACCGGTGAGTTGGTAACCACAGGGTGTATCTCAAGGTACCTTACCTACCTACGCATATCGACAATGATTAACTGCACCTGCTCTTTCACAATACTGTTTTGCTATTTATAACTTGGGAACTTTATGTCGCCTTCAATTAAACTTGTGCTGTTATATACCTGGATAATAAAAATGTAATTGTTTCATGAACTAGCTATTTATAGAGGACATTTCTTTCCTGTCAATCATGGACAGTGAGATAAGCAGTCAATTGTGATTTCACAGCTATAAGAAAGGAAGTAAATGTTAGCTTTCAGTTCTGACGTAGACGACAGATTCATAATTATATAAAATACAAGGTCAGAAGAATCAAGATTCGATCTGAAGTGAACCAATCAGGCAGTGAATTGTATTGTATTAACAAGTCCACGCAAACAGTCCTTCATTAGGACCTGGTTCAAACACACGGTCTAAAAAAATAACTCCAAGCTAAATTTGCAATCGCTCCACATGTCTCGCTTAACCTTTCTCAGTACTGGAGCATAAGTTGGAGGAGGGCGGGGCACATGTTGGATGTACCTGAATTGATTTTTTATTCAAAGTTGCTCTAATAAAATCACTCGCAATTTTATTCACACAAACCTGTTTATTCTCCGAGTATTAGGAAACAAGTTCAGTTTCAAGTGGAGTGGGGGATTAATTCGCTTGTTCTGTAGAGCAACTTTATCATCATATTGGTATAAACCGAGATATGTATTATGTGTGTCTCGTAATAGACAGCCGGTACCCAGGAATAATTCATGCGAATACTATAATCACAAAAGTTTTAATAGAGCATCAGCTGCTATAGATTATTGTACTCAAATGTGTGCATTACTGTTACTATTCATAAATATCATTATTTCCTATACCACCATAAACCATAAGTCTCACCATCATAGATTATAGATATGAAGAATATTCTTGAAGAACTGATACGCAAAAAATACACTGAAAATTATGGACACAATACTTCCTCGTGCTTATTACCCGTTGTATACACATGACACTTTTGAGATTTTATACTAAATCACTTGTATCTCCAAAACTATTCTACCGATTCTTTCAAAAAAAAAAAAAATGTATGATAATTTACTATTGTTTCTACATTCTATATTCATCAAAAAATCTGTACCGGCAATTTATAGACCTTTTTTGCACTTTTTTGTCCAAAATTTCGATATTTTTAAATAACAGAGCTCAATAATAGTTTATCGAAAACAATAATACAAATGCACTTTGTAAAACACTAATACACATAATGCATACTAAGTTTCATCAAAATCGGGTGTGTGGTTTACGAGACATAAGCGTATAAGTAAAAAGTTAGTGGTGAGGTGCATGGTATCTGTTCAAGAACCTTGCGAAGTGAATGAATTAAAAATGAGACCATTTATAATACGTCTCCAATATATGTACAAAATTTCTGAGATTCGCGCGTTACAAGGAATGTATTTATTAACTGACCAACAGACAGACATAAAACCAAAGTTGTTCAAGAGGTTATGAAACGTCCAGAAATATGAAATCGGAGCAAAAATATATTTATTTTTATATACAAAAACCCAATACTTCCGATTTCTACATAATATTAGAAATTTATCAGAAGAAATACATCATCCCAAGTAAATGGGCAAGCATCTATAACAAACACCTCGGCCGAGGTGTGAAGAACTCCCTATACAAAGAAAGAGACATTTTGTAGTATCTTTTGTTCAGTTGGCGCATCCACTACTTTTCTAATTGAAATTCTTTCTTATAAGGATTTTATCATCATATTTATTCTGATAATTGTCATGATTAATGGCGAATTTTTGTTTTAAGGTTCACATTAGAAATCCAAACTACGTAATGTCATATTTAATATTTTATAAAACTATTATGACTATAAAAATATAAATGGTATGCTAATGTGTTCTCAAACACCTATACTCCTATACTGAATTGACCTTTGCCTCCAAATGGCATTCTTGTTCCTAAGCATGGAATCTCCAGAGCCAGGAGGGTCTCATATCCATACTATTAGTGTGCAAGAACATACACTGATATAATTGTTATGACTAATGTGCTGATGACTTTTCATCTCGAACTGAGCTCCTATTTGATAATGGGCAGTTGTCACAACATGACCCCTGACTGTGGACTGCTCATCTCATTGAGGGCTCCTGAGAGGACTGCAGAGTCAACAATGTTTCAACGTATCTCCCAGCGTGAGACGGACTTCCCACAGCATCCCAATGTTATTTATTATATCTATTAGATTCAATAAATATCACAGGACGTGATGGTTGCACGGTATAATGCATGCATTGCGGGCAGATTGTTTTGAGAGGCTATTAGCAGGAGAGACAAGCTCTTTGTATACATATGTACGTTTGAAGGTTGTTTCAAAAGTTTTACATACAGTAATTTTCAGTTCTGAATTTTATTCGGCTAACTTTGAAAGAAATTTGATTTTTTCTTGAAAACTGAACACATAAAATACCTAGTTGATTTAAAGGGGTGATTAAAGGAAAAAGGACCCTGAATGACTGCCGCATTGAATCTACATAATGGGAGGCGTTGATGGAGCACTGAAGGTTCAAACTTTTCTTTGTTCTTATGGGACTTAGAAAAGATGTCCTGATTTTTAATAAGTTACATAAACACCGTGCCAGAGATATTTCAAATAATATTCTAGAGTAAAAAACAAAAATTAAATATAGCAAAAGTAAACATTTGCCTAGATCTTTAGAATAATATTGCTCTCAGCGGTATGTTATGGATTCTGAAAAGAACGACCAATTTTGTGAACAGAATGTGATGGTGCGTACATGACTGAGGTCTAAGTCAACATTGATGTACCTTGTCTATGTGATAATGAATGGTCAATTTGGTCCGTGTGGTGTAAACGACCTCTACATTATGCTCCGTTTCTCTTGGAGTCTTCATACTTGATCAGCAATGTCAAGTTCAAGAAAATCCTAGACAATCTCACCAGGCTGTGAATATTTTACAAAATATACATTTTTTAAAATTAGGAAAATACTTCTTAAAATTTAACTAGTCAAAGTTACAGATTCAGGACAATTATCAAACAAGTTTGAAACTCTTGTAGATATATTTCAAACTTATGATATCTACAATGTAGGTACTTACGATGGAAAAACTTATAACAGTGGCCTAAACTAATAACATTAAAAACTATTGGTAAGAGCACTATATTAATTGACCTTATAACTGTGATGATAAAATTCAATATGAAAAAAAAAAAAAAAAAAAAAAAACACACACACACAAAATATACCTTACCTGTTACCATTTTAGGAGTTAATACATATTTACAATACATATTTTAAATAATATTCAAATATTTCAATTATTACTTGGATTTAAACTAGTCATGATAATCTTGAAACTTCAAATAAATTTATTAACAGTCACACAACAACACATCCAAAAAGTAATCAGACCTGATGAAGATAGAAATTAGTAAAAAAGTTGTACAAACAATTTGTACTGATTGTTAAACTTAGTTCACCTGCAATGAAAATAATGATAATGATCTCATTCGTTCCAGAAGTACCTCACTGGACACAACATCATCAATCATGTGCACACTATAACATGACTTGTCTTGTGAGATAAGAAATTTGATTGCGCCCGCCGCACCGCCGCACTGCCTTGCTTTGTTAAAGTACATATTGCAAACATTTCTACCGAGTACCGAGACACCTACATAAAGCATAATTTTATAACTAGAAAAATTACTGATGAGCACACTACAACTATTACATAAATGTCAGGGGCAAACTTCTTGGCTCTGAACTTTACAACTGATTCTCAACCAAATGTCAAAGGAAAATAGTTTCAGTTTGAAGTTCTAGGAGTCATGCTGAGTTTGTTTTGATCTGGACAGAGATTTTGAAGAATTCTTAAAATTTATTAGGAATTTTCCACAGTGAAATGTTTAGATACAAAATATTACTATATCACAAGGAATACTTAAAAAAAGAAGTCAGTATTAATATAGAGTTTAACTAAATATTAACAAGGAAGTTGGTAGTCTCTTGCCTGGTTGATTTTTTTTTTTTTTTTTTTTTTTTTTTTTAAGATGAGTGTTTCACAGCCTTTTTTGTTTCGTAGCCATGAAACAGGAGCTACTGTAGACGCTTGTGGTCTGTGTTGTAGCCTGCCCATCCCGTAGTATGCCTCCCCTCTGATGGGCGAGAAGTGACACAATACTTCCCATTTAGGTGCTGGGTCAACACGAGCGAACCGGAAGGTATCCCTTACAAACAACTGTAACCAAATTTTGAACACAAATTTTTGTCGGCGCGGGGGTTCGAACCCGGGACCTTCCGCATGGCAAGCGAGTGCTTAACCACTGAGCTATTAGATTGATGAAATAAGTTTTAGCTCATCCTAAAAGACAACACAAACTGAGTAGTAGGACTTTTTATAGTAACTTTACTATCCATACTCAGGCTAGGTTTTGGATCAAAATTCAATTTCGCCATAAAAACTGCAATTTTTGTCCAACTGAGCTGAAATTTTCATCATATAAGAAATATTCCTTACATGCTTGGCTATCAATGTGTACCTACCATATACGAACATAATATATATTTAAAATTCGTTAGTGAACAAAACTCTTTGTGCGTTTTTTAACGCGCTCTTAACTAATATTTTCTAAGCAAAACACTTCACTAAATTTCAAAATGAATAGGTAACTTAAAATTCTTCTGTTGACTAAAAGGACTCTAAATTCCAGGTTGTTAACATAATATAACCTGGATAGTATCAAAGAGATTGAAAAGTCGGTACAGATGTCATGTTTGACATGTTTGTAAAATTTCTGGTGTCACACTTTCGTTAACTATGTTACCTCATTACGAGATTTGCTATCAGCCACGATTGTTTGATAGGTATCCTATTGTTGCACAACAAAATGTATGTGTTGTGATTTATTTGTCAACACATTAGAGCGCTCAGGCACCATTGCGAACTGTCATAAATCAAGCTGTATATCATGAGATCATCACACAGACAATCCTAACTGCCTTAGCACTTAATGTTTATCTCATCTCCAATACCTTGGGGAGAGGAACCTTAATTCCTAATACGCTCAACCAATCTAGCTGTATTGAGACACAGACAAAGAAGATTTTATCATTATTTTCTTTGATAGATATAGTATATCTTATATATTAATTTCAAAACAAGCTATAGGATCGGAGAGAAGACTAATAATTAGAGCAGAAGCCTTATTATCTATGTACTTGTACAATTTACATATGTATGTACCTAGAAACTTAGCCAAATAGGAAATAGAGATTTCGCTCACAAAATAAATCAATGGAGAAAATTCAAATACGAGAAGTTCTACGAGCAAAAAAACACATTTTTCTTTTCAATCTTAAATCCATGGAGATTCTTTTAAAATTTAGTTATTTTAGCTCGGTCTCGGTTCTTTCAAACATGGTAAATACACAATTAACTAATGTGGTGAAGGCTCCCACATACTCAAGATAGTCAAGATCATACGAATGTTCAGGTCCATGCACGTTGACATTTGATTCAAGGAAACTGCTCAGTCTGTACCGAAGTACTTTTTCTTTGCCTCATGGGGTGTAGACAGGTATACTCTGTAGCTCGTTTCAACCTAGGTGTATTCTGTAAGTGCAATACAACAGTGGCGGCTCCTGACTTCAAGACTAGGTGAAGACAAATTATACCCAGAAGTATTGAAAAAATAAAATTATTAATTTATCAGATCTTAGTTCTTATGGTCTCATAAACACAGCCCATTGTATGTGATGGCTGTTTCCCTGCAGAGCATGATTTTCTCTCACACCAGTTTTGCATCATATAAGTTTTTATAGGTACTTTTTTTGGAGAACACTTGGTACTTATTAAATAAACAAGGCCAGCAGAACAATTTGTCAACACTTGAGCTGGTACACAGCCATTCAGGCTTGAACTGTATGGCTGTGGGGCAGGCATTTGCTTTACTTTTTTAGTGGTGGTTCTAGTAATTGGAGAAATTGGACATCCAGTAATCATAATATCTTTCTTATCCTCATTACTTCTTAATCTGAATGGGGTTACTTTTAATGTTTGAACCCCATGATTTTGTGGGAATCTCATTGTTTCTTTGAAATATTGTTATTAATTATTCATCTTAATAAAAAATATTTATTCATCTTAATAAAAAATATATACTAAAAGTTGGTAAAAAAGAATTAAAATAAAAATATTAGGATTATACCTCAGTAGATAGGTATAGGTACAACATTTTAAAGAGGGGCTAGAACTGGGAAGGAAAGAAAGTTAGTTGAAGACTAAAAATTACAATCCAAAACTGGAAGAAAATCCACCACCAGATTACAAAATAAATCTAAGAAAACATACTTACTACAAATATAAAATCAGCTTAAATTTGGGTTACCATTGATGTTTAAATGACTATTAATTATGAAAAACACAGATATTGCCTTATAATTTTAAGTACTTCACTGGAAGCTGTGTGCTTAGCTACCTGCAACCTGCATAATTATAATGTTATTTCTGACACTGAAAGAAGTACATAGCTACTTCATATTCAACTTATTATGAAAAGCACAGGTCAGATCAGGTAGGAATAATGTTTCTATCCTGTATCAAGTACTGGGAAATAACTTTATTAACTAGTTACACCAATTAAAAGTCACTTGATTACCGTTGAAAAGATTTGAAAATAATAATTATAATAAAATTTAAAAAGTGCGCTTTGTTTACATTCTAAAGATAAGAGATACAATGTTGCCAAGTTAATTTCATAGCTAAATTTCTACAAACTTCAAGAGCTATATTTTAAATTTAAAGAAATGCCTCAAATCATGTAAGACGTATTTATTTATTTTAAATACTACACCGCCTGAACAGAATTTTCTCTGAGAATTTCATTTCAACACGTCTAATTTCATGATTTTTTTTTAAAGTGGTTCCATAGCCAGGATCTTAAACAGGACCACCATTGTCCCTATTTAAAAACTTCTTGGAACAACTAGATACGAGATTATCTTATTAGGCTCAATTTCGGTAACTACATTAAATAATTATTTCCGAGATTTGACTTCAATCGAGATGTCCTTTTTAAGACTTTAGTTGACAAGATACATAAGTAGTTAAAATGTATTGGTATCGGCTATCGTTTAGTAACTATGTACAAAACTAGAACCCAAAAAATGAGAAATAATATCCAAAATTCCTGAAACAAAATCCCGCTTTCCTAACGCCTACGTTAATTTTTTTTTTTTTTAATATTACAAGATTGTGCTAGATATGGGAGGCTAAATCATTGACTGGTTCCCTAGGTCTGGCATAATGCTACTGGCAACAATGTAATATCAAAAACACATGACATCGCACATGGTATGTGGCTTCGTGACATTTCGTATGAAGTCGTGTAGATATTGTAAAATGAATACAACTGAAGACGGTCTTCACTAGCAGACTACATAGATATAGTTGTTGCCTAATATTTCATGATACCTACTTGGAAATACTCAACTCTGATTGGTTGATTCAAGGACAACTGAAGACAATTGCGAATTGTCTTCACATTTGGTGTTCTCCTTGGAAAGTAACATGAAATGTTAAGCAGCATTGATCTATTTTACACAAAGCTTACTCTTTTTTTTTTTTTTTTTTTTTTTTTTTTTCTTTGAGTTGGATCAATTGTGCCATGTTCAAAGGATTATGAGTAGTGTTTTCACTGTTCAAAATTAGGTGAAAATGTCTTCAGTGTCTTCACCCGACGAGCCGCCACTGCAATACAAGACAGAAAGGAAAAGTTCCAGTTTATATACTATTTTGTCCTTGACTCTAAAGTTCAGCCAAAGTTAATTAAAATTAATCTCCCTAGATATTTTTATAGCGTTCACGATTCTGATTGGTGGTGGACTTTGTTCAAATCATGGTTGTGATCTGTTTATTTTGCTTTTCTTTTGCGTTCTACGAACTAGATTAGTCTTTGTAGGAATAAAATAACGCCTCTCCGTAAGGATGGACTCCAGAGCTTACACAGTTAAATTGACCATCTCGAAGCTCTTCTGATTTATTAATTTCCAAAATTGAATAATACGAAATGTGTAATGCAATAACTTACATGGGAATGTAACACAAGACATAGCCCAGAAAAATTCGGGCTATTTTGATAGTTTGAGTTTGGGTTGACTACTGTTGTAATGGCAGACGAATTATTTCAAATATTGGACGCTGAAAAGTTAGCTCTAAATTTAGCTACACAAATTTATATGTATTTTACAAGCTCACCAATCGATGAACACCTATTAAAATTTCTAGTATATAACTAAGTAACTATCTTTTTCTTTTTTAATATAACCATCTTCTAACCGTTAAAATATGTCGGCTTTTCCACAGAACAACAACAACAACCAAGATATGACGCCAATGTTTTATGCTGTTCAGAACATTCCCAAGCGTTCTTATCCACAAGGATGTGCATCGAACAACACTGACGGTGTTGGCAACTGCAATATGCAAAATGCAGGTAATTGTAATATTCCAAACCAATTCTGCAACCTACCAAATAACAATAACGTTCAACCACAGGTGACAAACTGTGCACCAATGCAACCACGATATCCCAACCAGAACAGTCAAAATGTTCCCTATGGCCCCCAACACATGTTTCCAGTTCAGAATTCTCAACCAGCATACGCAACCCCCGTCAGCAGACCGCCTATCTATTCACCCATGGTTCATAACTCATTCAATCCCTTGAATGGTAATTCACAACCATACTGTATACCTAGTTACAATCCACAATTCGGACCTTACATGAACTCCAATCCAGCAGTTCAGTTTCCGTGCAGTATTTCCCAACCCGTAGGATTCAGTACACCAGTCTCCAGTACACCACCATGGAATGTGAATCCATGGAACACCAGTTATCCTAACCAATACACTAACTTTCAGCCACCTGCTATGGGTGCATCATTTCCAAGAGTACCCATTTATCAAAGCAGTAAATTTCCTCATCTGCAAGTTATGACCCAAACCCCTTCTCCAAAGCCTTTGGGTAAGCTTCTGTTCCCAACAATTTTTGACTTCAAACAAGGAAGTTTTTTCAAAATGTTAATTCACATGAGCGGTTTCGAAGCAAAGAACATAAACATATCAGCCAACAGAACTAGCATGGAGCTGAAAGCTGTCAAAGAAGAGATTGAAAAACAAGTGAAAGATTTTTCGGGCTACATTTTGAAACAAGTTACAAGAGTGTATTATTTCCCTGAGCCCATCGAAGAAACAAAAGTTCAAATTTCCATTAGTGAGGATGTTATTGGTATTCTGATTCCATGGAGACAAAACGCATGAATAATAGATACTAAAAAATTTAAAACTATCATAAGACACAGCATTTATTATATCTACGTTCGTCAATACAAAATAGTTTTAGTGACAAAAGTATTTTCTTAAAGTTTTCAATTACATCAGACAGAATGTGCCAAGTATGCTAATATGTTACGAGTATGGTCAGACCAATAAGTCAGTCGTGGTCTTCCATTCCTATAGTTGGTGCACAGCGTGCATGGCATAAGATCTTATCAAGAAGCGTGCTTCATTTGAACTTCGATACTAGTAGGAACCTACTGAAATATAGGATGCTGGGGCACAATACCGACAGATGGCAAAACCAGGATTCAGGTTGTATATGTATATCGTTTGCAAATAGAAGTATCACATTGCAGTCACGAGTTGTGCAGATATTACTGTAGGTAAATAGATATGGTTCTTTTTCTAACATTCAAGAAAAGTGACGGGTTGTTTGGTCGAGCCTATAAATTCAAAAAAAAAATTATTCTATACAAAAGAACATTGAGAAACTATTAAAATCGGAAGTAATAGTGCACTTGATTCAGCTAAAAATAGTTATGTGGGCATGGCGATAGTGAAAAAGTTTCAGCACGCACCTGCTTCTTCACTTCTACTTCCCCTAAAGAGTACGAAGCAGGAGAAGTAAAAGTAGGTGAATTCGAGTAATAGAAATAGGATATAGAAGAAATATTAATAAAGGTTGTTTAGAGCAGTTTAATCATAGTTGAATTCAGGGGAAGTTTGTGTATGCAGGTAGATTAGAATGTGAAATTTACTTTTCTGCTGGAAAAGGTTCAGTTCTTTATATGATAATATATACGCAGATTGATAAATGTTGAAGTGAGAAGTAGAAACGGATGTATACTAGAATGTGAAGGAATGTTCATAATGAAATCCATGAGTTGTCAGGAACTCTACACACAGAGGTTTCCAGTGAGTAGGTTCTAATAGACAATCTCATATCGGATGTGTGCTAATGAAGCTAATGGATGCTGTTCTTCATGCAACAGATTAACTAGATCACTATCACTAAGAGTTGATCAATCTCTGTTTTTCCTATTTCAAGGATAACATTGCTTTGGATATCTTTAAGGCAATACATAATATAGGTAATGAAATACTATACTTATAAAAGCAAATTTATACATATATAATTATATACGAGTATTCTCATAGCATTATTGATCTTAATTTAGTTCTTGAAAGTTTGTTATAACAATTTTTAGTGGAATTAAGATAACCGCCAGCAAGGCATGGTGCATTTACTGATACCTGACCTTCAGATCGTTGATTATATTATCTTGTACAGATGTACAGATTTCAATAAACAGGGAAAGGCCATACATAGAACACACATCCCTGCACCAGCTTATTCAAAAACAAACACCAACCACTTGACTGCCACTGCTAGTGAAGAAGAAATCTATTGTTTCCTTAACGATAAGAGAAGACTATGTTTCTTGTAAAGATGAAGACCAATTTTCCACACAAACTCAACACTGGATAAATCTGTGAGAAGATTACTATGGTTAGTCTGATTACTGCTTTGGTTTCGGTTCCATTCATCTTGGATTCGATATGATTGTTTGTTTCAGTACTTTCACTTGTGTTGAGCTGAGGAGGCCGGAGGGAGATCCTCTATGTCAAGGTTGTTTGTTTTATGTAATTGATATAGTAATCATTGACCGGTCCTAACAAATTACACATCAGAAGTCAGTGGTTGTACGACTGTACGTGGACCAGAGCTTGATTTATGACCGGGTGGTTTCTCTTTGGTAGATAATGAAAATGAGTAATGTGAAATTGCAGGTGTCCTTCGGGAAATAGATTTTAGTCCAGAAAAACTAGAATGTATTTCCAGAACATAAATGAGATCAAAAAAAAAAAAAAGATTTAATATTATTTGTGATGGTTTCTTCTTTATATTAAGTAGGTATATTAAACATCAGTTTTCATCAAGCAATTTGTTTTCTGTTCGTTTCATTTGGATTAACAATGACACCTCAAATTCTAGCTATTCAAAGCCATCATCTTATAAATTACTGTTTACAATAAATTTAAAGCTGTGCTTATTTCAAATAATCTGTACCTAACTTACAAGTTACAGAAAGTCCAACTTACGACTTAATATGGCAATAATTTTGGATCATCCTTGATGAATTTTTTACCAAGTCTAACATTTCTTAGAAGTCAACAGCAGAGAGTAAAGCCTTTTTTAATTCTGGTGATTTGAATTTTAAGACTTCTTGTTTTTCTGAACCAAAAACTCCAGATAGAACAGTAAATTATAATAAAATTCATGATGATGTAGTTTGATTCTGCCTCAAAATTTAGAACATTTAAATGTACCAAATAATACGATTATTATTATTTAATCTACTGAGGAATTTTGACCAAAAAGTGTTTGTCGTTCCAATACGAGGTGAAATTATGTTCTTTCAAAAACTTTTATGTAATTCAACCGCATGCTTTTGTTCAGTATGATTTAGGACTAAAACTAATATTACTTCGTTAGATATCGGAAGTATTGTGTTTTTTTAACACAGAGTAAACCTAACTTATTAAATCTTCAATCATGTACATTTATATTGTTTCAATTTCTTTGAATATAATTATTTCAACTGCGAAGTACTAGCCAATTGGGCGATCAATTTAATACCATCATTCTTTCAACCTTAAAACTTGGTTATCCACTATTTCAACAAACCCAAGCATGTATCTTCTTGTAATGATTGGTAGTGTTCCACTTATAATTTAGAAAGGCTCAAGTTACAGGAATGTATCTACCGCCTCATTTCTTCTTCTCGATGCATAGTAATGAATCATAAATAAATCATAATACTATTGCAAACACATGAATTACAACAGACCTTTACCTCGCAACACATTGCCCCATCCCATGCCCACTCCACCCACATCGCAACAGATAGAGACTGACAGCCGCAAGCGGTAGGTGGCTCCAGAGAATGTCCTAGGGAACATCTTGTGTATCAACATAGCAGTATAACC
>CM044957.1:24848687-24932305 GCA_024516035.1 Bactericera cockerelli | reverse complement strand
ATCTACAATATCTAATAATTGTAGATACAATTCCTGCAATTAGATATTGTAGATCACCCGAACTTTTTTATTTAATTGTACTTGTAGATATCATTACAAAGAATGGAAAGTAAAAGTTATGAAATTTTGACTGATATTGATGCGTTGTTAAACATCTACGGACCTGACATTTATAGTAAACTTTCTTTTTGTATGTTATGTTACTATGATTACTGGTCTGCGCGGATAATTGTAATGATATTATCCACTATGACTTGCATTTGCTATTACAGATTAAAGTTTGGTAAATTCTTTAACAATCCTGAGAAAACTTAATCGAAAAAAAAGTAACAAGGTAAAGCTAAATACCTTTGTAAAACTTTACACCTATACATTTCTAAATAAAATTCTTTGACAGTTCCAAAATAGTTCTGTTGCATTTTAAAGCGAAAAAGGTCAATTTAATTGAAGCTTTCATCCTCAGATTACATCAGATCCCACAATGTTTCACAGGCAGATTCCCTCATTTACTATTTTCTTCTTCTAGAATCTGAAAGAACAATTTAAGAAACTGGGACGTAAAAGTTACTTCCTGAGGTAGGTACATTTCCATCGGTCCCATTAGACATAAACTTCTTCTCACGCTTAGCACGGCGGGCTCAGGACTGATTGATGTACACCACATGATTGTAACGTTTCGGTAGAAACTCACAAGTTTCTCCAGGTAACCGCTAGCTTAGGTAAACCGCTAGAAATTTCTAGATCTAATTTGCACCAATAAAAACTGATCCATTTCCAAGTCCATTCAGTGATGTGCAAGCAGTTCGTCCTGTCTGAATATCGGTGTTTAACCCGAAGTCAATAGCCTCTCCTGTTTGCAGTTCATTCAATTCTCGCTGAAATTTCAGATTTCAGTTCTGGTGCATGATATTTTCGGATCCTGAACCGTTCACTCTAACCACAAAACAGTTTTCTCATTGGAGGCAGAAGATATAGCCACAAGGACCACAAAAACCCGGAACTTTTAGGTGCAAATCTCTTTTCTTATTGTTTAACCGAAAATAGTAATAATTGAACTTTTAGATACGTTAAAAAGGAGGATTGTAACTACATATTATAGGATGGTTACAATGAATTTATCCTTTTCTCTCATTTATCAATACTATTTCTGGGTACTTTATTCACAAGAAATATTTCAGAGAGCTCCAATCAAACATCAGTTTTAAACTGTCACCGGATACATGTTTTGAAAAAATTGTGATTTAGTCGGATCGTAGAAAAAGTAAGCGCTGTCACCATCATGATCATGAAGTCCATTCCTGAAGATGCGATGTCGAGATACATAATTATCATATTTATGTAGATAAAATATTTTATCTCTTATTCTGAGAAGATGAAAGAAAAGCTAGCACATTTTTCAACATTTTATTATCTTGAATACAAAAAAAGGTTTTTCGGGCGTCGCGTCGTTTGTGTCCCATTCAAAGATTGTAGAGAAAAAAAGAGCATAAAAAACTAAGTATCCTGTACCATAAATTTGTATCTACCGACCTATGTGACAATCACTTTGAATTACGTTGTACCCGTCTAGGTACTGTTATTTAAATATGACATGCAAGTACTTAATAGGTCGATTGCAACATATTTATTGTAAAGCTTGGCTTATTTCAATGTACTGAACTTAAATACATAGGTATAATGTCTAATAACACTCGTACTTAGTAATGAATGAAGTACATACATTACGTACAGATACAATTAGATAGGTATGTATAATAAAATAGAACCTAATCTGTGCAGTATCTGGGTCAAACCACTTCTTGATCACATCATGTGAAGTGTTTCTATTATTAAAGTAAGGAATACGAGGTTTGGCTATTAAGTTCGTAGACGCGAGCCGCTACGCAAAAGCTGTCCATGCTAGGGAGATATGATGAACATATTTAGAAAGCTTCAAGTCTTGTGTTTTGATTGTTAGCTGTCACATGACTGTACTATAATTAGTTCTGTTGTGATAGCCCGACGCGCAAGACACCTTTTTTAATTTTGCCGGAATTATGATTGATACAAACGTTGAGCAACGAGTGATTATTGAATTTTACGTAAAACTTGCTTGTAAAACTTTTTCTTTGTTAAAGATAGTGTACCAGGAGTCATGTTTGAAAAGATCAACGCTTTATAAGTGGTTTAAACGGTTTCAAGATAGTCAGGAAAATGTTGAGGACGATCCACGTCCTGGTCGCCCCCAAACCTCAAAAACTGACGAAAACATTGAAAAAATTGGTGTTATGATTAGTTCTGACAGTAGATTAACTCTAGGACTAATGGCTGATACACTTAAAATTAATAGATAATGTGTTAGACAAATTTTGCACGAAAATTTCAACATGACAAAAGTTTTCGCAAAAATGGTGCCATGCGCCAGTCCACAGTGCCTTCTCCGTGAAGACGTTCCTATCCAAGTACAACATCCAAGTGTTGGAACACCCTCCTTAATCACCCGACCTGGCCCCGCGCGACTTTTACTTATTCCCAAAAACCAAATTTACCCTGAAAGGTACCAGATTTGACAGCGTAAATGACATTAAGAAAAAACCGGCAAAAGTCTTGAAAGGCCTCACACAAAATGGCCACCACCACTGTTTCGATCAATGAATTTTTTTCTTAGAACGTTGTAGGGATAGAGGAGGGTAGTACATTGAAGGGGATAACTAGTAAAGTTGGGTAAGTTAAACACACATCGTTTTATGGAAAGAATCTACGAATTTAATAGCCAAACCTCGTATAATGCCGATGTCAAAATGAACTCTATCTGAAGAAAGACATCCATGTGGCTGCTATTGCTACAGCATAGAAACTCGATAAGAGGAAACTGAATGATTTAGAAACAGTGACAACTTAGGTAAAGAAAAATTATGTTTTAATTATGCACTTAAAATTGATAATGGTAAATTATTTCGTAAAATTATTTCTCAGCCAAAGAGTGAAGAACGCCTTTACAAAAAATGGGACAGCGCGGCAGAGTGTAAGGTAACGGAAAATATAGTTTTGGCCAACGGGACTTTTGGGATTTAAATTTCAGACTCCCAGCCCTCCTAGGTACTGAGATAAGACCACTTTAATTTTAGTGAATGATTTCGCTCTTACAAGACGTAATACTGAGCGTATAGTAGGAATAGGATGTGTATGTAGCTTAGTTTCTACAGTTGCGCCTAACGTTTCATTCAAGGTATTTTCCTTGCTGTCTGGATCAGCAGCAATATTGAACGTTACTGTTCCAACACTACAATTTGCTAATTGAAAGCTTAGCATTGAGCAAGCGATCACCTCGACTGACAAGTACTTTTACGCCTTGCGGTTTTATTTTGAAACGCTCCAGCACCTCATTGATAGCTGGCACTTTCTTCATCAGATCCAGACCAATGCCAGTAACATTGCTCTGATCGATTGATTGCCATGATAGCGCTTGATCTGGTATGAATGTAAAGTAATTGTGCGGTGAGTACACCAAGTACATAATTTCAAGTGTATACTTACAGTTTGTTATGAGTAGGTAATACCTATATGAGCATTGAGTATGTAGTAATTGTAGTATAGGTGCTACACTTAACAAATAAAATAAAAATTGTTCTTGACTTGTTAATTTTGAAGCAAGGGGAAAGACAACCTGAAGGAACAGATTACAAATTTCACAATTTGATCCCATGAAGTTTCAAATTTCTAATGATTAAGAGTGCCAAATTGGAATTAACCTCAACCTAAAGTGAAACTAAATTCTCTTTCAATTACATGAGATCAATCCAAAGTTAACCTCACTGAACCATCACGTCAGTCAAGTGCATGGGTGTGAGCATATAGCATGATCATCTGGAGAAATGGAAAGTGAGCTTTTGCTCAATCATTGCTGATCAACTCATCACGATCTTTTCCATAGGAAGAATTGATCACCGCCACAGAATATTTGCACATTTTGTAATACATACCTATCGTCAGTTCTAACCGCCCCAACAGCAAAGGTTGCTAGTGTGCTATTCTATTTACCAACCCATCCCAAAATTCATAGGTAATGCTCATGCTAGTATTTTTTTAGTAATACTCGATAGATGTCTTTTGGTAGGGATTGTGATAAACTTGAAATGCTCTATTTCTGGTTTTACTTATCTAAGATCTGATAGTGTATGTAACTATGTATTATCAAAGCATTTGTAGATATCGCGTGTATGGTTTTTTTAGTTGCCTATATTTATATAAAAATAGACAATCTGACTTATTTTGACAGTATACAGACAAAAGTTTCCAGTGCAACGGATTAGATCCCTACTAATTATACTCGTATACATATCATAAATTTGTATTATTTTTTCCATGTATTTCATGTACCTATGACTTGTGTTAACAACCTTTGTGTTGAATAAACATGAATAAATATGAAACTTGGGAGTACGCCAGACGGCCTACATCAACATTAGTCACCACTTAGCAGCAAACACTACCTGTTAACGTTTGTGTTTCATCTTATTCTCAAGATAAAGTATCGAGAAAAAAATTACGTTTTTTTTCTTCTTCTTTCACTTTATTGATATAATAATGAACATCTATTATCTCAACATGACCAGATGGGTACTGAGGCTACTGCAAACTGAGACACACTAAACCCCCATTTTTGTGGTGTCCATAAAACTTCCACAACCATCAATATCTACATGGGTGAGTTGGACACTGAAGATAAAATCTAGCAACTACAAGACACAAAATAGTACTCAGAATTTATACCTATCATATCGTAAAGGAGTTCTAGTAATCACCTGTTCACAGTGAGAAGTTACTGTCACTTAGAGTTACGTCATGATCCGTAATGCATAAAGTAAGAGCTTGAGAAGTGATCTTGGTGTCCTCGTATGCCATTGAACGCTCTTCTCATGTTTCAGCTATTTGACATTAGTGCTCACCTGAGGGTCATCGCTGCTGTAGTTTTCCTGAAGGCAGTCTAGTTTTCAGTAATGAATATGAACTAAAGTTTTCTTCAATAGATTTTATAATAGTAACGGCTTATGTGAATCTTCTATGCAGATAGATCTGATGGATACATAATATAATGAGTATTTTTACTTTCTGAATGTGAGGGTTCATATCAGTACGAAACTTTGCGTAAATAGATCAATAAAGTGAGACCATACTCAAAAGAGAATTAGATGAGCTAGCTGCTAGCTGCAAACTTTTCATGTTCGGTCAGTGAGTCTTTTAATCAGGATGAAAGGGGCTACATCAAGCCTCCAATTTACAGAGAGTTTTATGAATCTAGAAAAATGGTATACTCATTACTCATGTTCCTCAGATTTTAAATTTGGGATTTTTAACGATACCTTCATGCGTTTCAGTGAAGTCTGAGGTACTCTGTGCGATACCACTATGTTCATTCAGTTTCACTATGACTTATGGTAAACATTTATTTGATTCGTTTTCAAATATAAATAATATGGAATGAAATACAGCTCAACTGACCTGTGGTACGGTGACCAACCAATTTTACTGAGGAGTCTTTTGACTCAGAGATTTTCCTTCACACGATGAACACAATCAATCTGTACATTACATTAGATTAATATCACAAATATTGGATGAAGTATTCATTAACACGTATGAGACGGGGCCTATTTTCTATAGTTTGTACGCTGGGACGGCTTCAAATTAGGGTATGTGTTCGAAATATGACAACAACAAAAAAAAATTGGGACGGGCGAGTACAAAAATATATTAAAAATTGCATTATCTGTGCCCACCGGTGGGTCACGTTACAAGGAAAATTGAAAAAAAAACGTGACCCACCGGTGGGCACGCCGTCTCATACGTGTTAAGAGAGAACGCAACCAACAACCAATACTGAAGCCATCGAAAAAAGTCAGATGACTTTGTGTATTTGTTCTCTGATCCTGAGCCTCATTTCAGACATTATTGACGGTTGAAATTGAGATTTCGAGACCGGTTTCTGGAAAGAGGTCCTAATGTTCACGACGAGGCTTGCCGTGGACCGGAGTGGACCCATGGAGCCCAGGTATTGAATTCATCGATGGAGATAATCCCGCTGGATTAGAAATGAAATGGTAAGTAAGTTCCGTGAGGTTAGCGGTGCGAGTAGGGGCCCGCGCACCGGTAGTGAATTTAATTGAATAAAAATCGAGAGTGAACTGAGACTGAGCAGAGCCAGTATTTATCGTACCTCTTTTTTACTGCAATATTAAAAATCGAAAGTAAAGTTAGTCTGAGCTCAGTCGGATAGTACGAGTACCTACTACAGTCCTGACGTATAAAGAGAAATTAAATCCGCGACTAGATAAATATATAACTGGTTTTTGAAGAAGAAAAAAATCTATCAGGTTGCATATTGTAGTAGTGTGCAACTGTGCATGTAGGTTAAGTGTTCTCAGAGTTGTCATGGATCTGGTGCTGATGTGTTGACGAAGACATCAGGACAAGTGCTTCCAGCTGAGTCGTGAGGATGGACGGCTAGATCTTTATCTTCGTCCTCATGACAGTTGCTGTTGGTCTGTGAATGGGTTCTGTGTTAGACAACATTGTGCTACCATCTATTCTATGAAAAGCCTCAGTGGGTGAGTAGTTAGCGCCGTGGTCTACAAATTTAAGGGTTTAATTCTGGATTCATATCAAATAATTGTCTATTGTAACTAACATTTGTGCTTAGATAGAGTTTCATCAGATATTTATTTCAATTGTGTGAGTCATTTCTAAGAGTTGTAAACATGCAAGAACTTTAGGCTCGCAGGATGTAGCATATGGTGAACTAGACATCAGGGTAAAATTCTAATGTTGAAGAAAATGACCAACTATCCTAAAAAAAAAAAAAAGATGATAATAACAGGTCTAACAGGTCTGTAAATGTTCTACTTATTTCATTACTATAATTCCTAATTTCCTATGAGTAGGTACTACTTGAGCAGTAGAAGTAGAACAGTATTAGTGTGTATCTGTACCTGTAGGTATACCTAATACTGGCAAGATAGAATTGAACACATCAGCGGACCTCAAGACAAGCATACAAAATTACCATATGTAGTTAGCTACTTGATAAGTTTTTATTTACAAATAACAGCTACTTAATTCTTAATATTGTTAATGAGACTGTAAAAATTAAGACCAAAAATATATATAACAATCATTAAAGAAACAATCAAAATTTTCAGTTATTCAAGTCACAATAAGTCCTGCCTTTTCTACATTTACAAGACAGACAATGAATAATCCATTTTAAGGACTGAGGAATGGGCGCTTCACCGATTTACTAGTTCTCGAAGTGGTGGGTAGAAAAGTTTATTTACGTTTACCTTGCGTATGAAGACAATTTCAAGTGACACAATTTTCCCATCCCATTTGAGTTTTGTTTAGTGCTGTTTATGTATTGTTTAGTGTTTTTTTATGTATTGTTTAGTGCTGTTTATGTATTGTTTAGTGCTGTTTATGTATAAATTCCACTAGTGAAAATAAGCTCAGAAATAGATAATATATGTGGTAGGTGCACATCAAAGCTATAAAAAAACTTACACGCAAAATAATATTCATGTCTAGGTGTAGATTGTAGAACAATAAGTACCGAACTTCAATAGAAGTGCTAATAGCCTTGCGGAGTAGGAAACACCGGGTTTCCGTTAATTTATTGAGGAGTTATCTAAGAGATAAGAGAGGAACCTCCAGTGATCAGTGGAGCTGACCCGAGCTAGAGGCCACCGCAGCGGCGTGAAGGGGAGGACTATCGCCAGACCGCAGTGATCCTGCTGGCTTCATTTATTTTGGACTCATGAACAACAGTAAAGTATCTCTGGTTTAGCTTGAAACCTTTCTTACTATTGTAATAGAGGTACTGAGTAGCACGTCCTATCTATGCATTCAAGTTATGATTTTAAAAAGTCTCATTCCATACCTCCACATACATATTGAGATCAAAATTTGACTTTTATAGGTAGATCCATCGTTATTATTATATTACATTTTATTAAGTATGGACAAAGTACAATATATACTGTATAAAATGAATAACATTTAATAAAGAAATGAAAAAAAAAAAAACGGATTGAACAAAGACACAAAAAGAAAAAAAGCCAATGTCCTACCTAAAGGGCGTTAAGCCACGTTGTTCATGAATAATGAAATAGATGTTGTTGGAAGATGCTTGGATGGGGTAACTATGATAGTGCGACAGTTTTAAATTAAATATCTTCCCATCCCCGTCAAAAAAAGCATTGGAGTTTTATCATGGTTTCGATATCAAAGTTGACACATCCTCTAAATTTCTTGGAAGCTTTGTTCGAAATACAAACAAGAAAGTTTTCTTCGTTCAATAATAGGTCCAATGCATTCAGAAGTTATCAACGGCTGCAAAAGAATATCCTCAAGCTGCTCATGCTGTAATGAGTAAAGAACCAATACATAAAGAAGGAAATCCTCAGACTAATGAAGCAGGGTTGGTTGCTGACATTGTGGTTCCGGGATTCTGGGAGACGATAGATTTTGGAAGAGATCAACATTCTGTGACATCTGCATTACCAATGCTGACGCTGCATCATACTCTTGTCAATCATGGGATTCAATATCAGCTAACCAAGAAAAAGAGAAGCACAAGAAGTAGGTATACTTATGATGGCATTATCGAACAAATCAGAGGTTCCTTTGTACCTCTAGTTATATATTGTGATGGTGTTATATGCATAAAGAATATGATTAGTTTCAAAGAAGAATAGCGGAGAGATTAAGTGAAAAGAGGAGAACCATCATGCAGTTCTCACTCATTTGAGCTGTTTCATATAGAATTCGTGGAACGTGAAGAAGAGAAGTTTCAACAGCCTTTGAAGAAGGCGCTGGCATCTAACTTACATATAAGTGATTTTTAGACCATTTTATTCTTATTTATATACTACTGTGTCAAATAAGTAGTGGGACTACCTACATCGATGGAAACGCACCCTTATGTATTTTGATGTATTTTCTTTTTTTAGAGGGCTGGCAACACTGTTTTCAATCTGTAAATGAATTTTTGACGCGTTGTAACGGTTTTTCCGCTTACAATTGTCAGTCACGTGTCGCAAGTCAAAACCGTTTCACGATTTTTTTTTCTTTTGCAAAAATGGACAAAACTGTTGAACAACGCGAATGTTTGAAATTTTGTATTTTAAACGGAATTACTTGTTCTAATAATGCTTATGAAATGTTACTAAAAGCATACGAAGATGACACATTGTCAAGAACTAGTGTTTTTCGTTGGTATAAGGGCTTCAAAGATGGCAGGGAAGTGGTTGATGACTTACCCCGTCCTAGAAGACCTTCTTCTGTTTGTACAGACGATACAGTCGAAAAAGTTAAAGAAATGGTTTTATAAAACCGTAATACAGGTTTAAGTGAAATTGCAGATACTCTAAACATGTCTCATGAGACCGCTCGTAACATTTTGACCCATAATTTGGGAATGAAAAAAAAAAAGGCCCGGCTTGATCCGAAGGACCTGAATTTTCTCCAAATAATGCCCGGAAACTAGTTGCCCTAGACATGCTTCAGAGAGTTTATTCTGATGAATCTTTTATCGAACGCATCATAACAGGTGGTGAGACATGGGTGTATGAGTTCAACATGCAAACAAGTCAGCAATCTTCTAAATTGCCCCTCTGTGGGCGTCGTTTTGAGTCCATAGAGGACATAAAACAAAATTCGCGGAAAGAACTGATGGCTTTCCCAAAAAGTGCCTATAAAGAGTGCTTTAATGAGTGGATTATTCGATGGCGCAAGTGTATGCAGGTCCAGGGAGAATACTTCGAAGGTGACAAAATCAATTTGGACAATTAGGCATGTACTTTTTGAATTACAGACACAGTCCCACTACTTATTTGACAGAATGTACATTATGTTTTAGATTTATATATTTTATAATATACGTAAGTGTTAAAGTGGTATAAATTGACATATCTACAAAAATCAAATGGGCTGTAAAACTTCTTTTTATCAGGCGATTGATTACTTGGAATGGACTAACTTTAGTCATAAGTCATAACATACAATAGAACTTATTTTGAACATCACAGATACATGAAAATAAAATGTACCCAGATATTAAGAGATTCACCAAGCGAAAATTGAATAATATTTTATCCTGTTATGTAGGAATTGCTTAAATCACAGACATCAACAGTCAACACCTATAACGGTAATTCTCACGTAATACGTGAGCATCTCATTCTTATTCCTGCGCATTTCTCTGTCAGTGCGTGAGTGGGCCTGTATGAAACATAATAATTATTATTCAGAAACTATCAAACTGATCAAAGCCTCGATACTGAATACGAAATGCATTTCTCTCAGATTATTTTTTACGTACTACACGATCCCACAGTAAAATGCAACATGTATTATACGTTAATGCACAAAAAAAAATGTTGTGAGTAAGTATTAGGTGTAACCTACCAATCATCGATCGTGAGTATTATAGTTATTCAAAAATAGTAACAGTATCTACCAAATAACAATAGATACCCAATTATTGTACCTACCCAATTTTCTAGGAGTGCCTATTTTTAATCGACGAATATAAGGTACATAATACTACAGTATGCAAGGCATCATCAAATTTGTGAAGAATCTGCAAATACTCATAATACCATTTTAAATCTAACGTATGTTGGAAAACATTAATGATTTTCCTGTTCATGATGATAAGGTATTCTAGAACGCACTGTGCATCAAGCATCAATAAATCTCTTTCTATCACAGCCAAAATCTTAATGATTCTCAGAATTTCTTTCATTAGTGAGAGATTGGATAACACGAGAAAATGTTCTTGCGTCCGACCACTTGGCACTACCCAGACCCACATGGATTTACACCTCTAGCTCAGCTATGTTAAGTTGGCTCACCACCTCCACCGATTTGAACCATTTTTTTTTCAACGTTTTGCATTTATTTTGCAGAGATTTGCAATGTCATTTTTTTATTTTGCAACCTTACGGTTGTCGAGATATTCGCGTGCCAAAGTGGTGAGCCAGCTTAACGTTAAGTTGGCTCACCACCTCCACCGATTTTAACCGTTCTTGTGCCATTCGTTAGCATTTATTTTGCAGTGATTTGCAATCAAATTTTTTTTTCGATATCTCGAACCATGTCGACAGGGCAGATGTCGAAAAATCGTACTTTGTCGAAACTGGTCGAGTGTGGTATTCACGTTTTGCATTTTTTATGCAGTATCTGAATATGCAAACCATTTTTCTCTACGACTTACGGTTGTTGAGATATTCGAGTTGCAAAATCGGTGGAGGCGTTGAACCAGCTCAACGTTAAAATCACGACCTCCACCGATTTGAACCGTTCTTGTGCCATTCGTTAGCATTTATTTTGCAGTGATTTGCAATTTCATTTTTTCGTTTTGCAACCTTACGGTTGTCGAGATATTCGCGTGCTAAAGTGATGAGCCAGCTTAACGTTAAGTTGGCTCACCACCTCCACCGATTTTAACTGTTCTTGTGCCATTCGTTAGCATTTATTTTGCAGTGATTTGCAATTTCATTTTTTCGTTTTGCAATCTTACGGTTATTGAGATATTCGCGTGCCAAAGTGGTGAGCCAGCTTAACGTTAAGTTGGCTCACCACCACCACCGATTTTAACCGTTCTTGTGCCATTCGTTACCATTTATTTTGCAGTGATTCGCAATCAAATTTTTTTTTCGATATCTCGAACCATGTCGACAGGGCAGATGTCGAGAAATCGTACTTTGACGAATCGGTGGAGGCAAACCGTACGACTTACGGTTGTTGAGATATTCGAGTTGCAAAATCGGTGGAGGCGTTGAACCAGCTCAACGTTAAAATCACGACCTCCACCGATTTGAACCGTTCTTTTTTCAATGTTTTGCATTTATTTTGCAGTGATTTGCAATTTCATTTTTTCGTTTTGCAACCTTACGGTTGTCGAGATATTCGCGTGCTAAAGTGATGAGCCAGCTTAACGTTAAGTTGGCTCACCACCTCCACCGATTTTAACTGTTCTTGTGCCATTCGTTAGCATTTATTTTGCAGTGATTTGCAATTTCATTTTTTCGTTTTGCAATCTTACGGTTATCGAGATATTCGCGTGCCAAAGTGGTGAGCCAGCTTAACGTTAAGTTGGCTCACCACCGCCACCGATTTTAACCGTTCTTGTGCCATTCGTTAGCATTTATTTTGCAGTGATTCGCAATCAAATTTTTTTTTCGATATCTCGAACCATGTCGACAGGGCAGATGTCGAGAAATCGTACTTTGACGAATCGGTGGAGGCAAACCGTACGACTTACGGTTGTTGAGATATTCGAGTCGCAAAATCGGTGGAGGTGTTTAGCCAGCTTAACGTTTAACTCACCACCTCCACTGATTTGAACCGTTCTTTTCTCAACGTTTTGTAGTTATTTTGCATTGATTTAATTTTTTTTTTTTTTTTTTTTTATTTTTTTTTTTTGATTTTGCAACCTTACGGTTGTCGAGATATTCGAGTCGCTTTTTTTGTCTAACCTTTCCGCTGCGGTTTGTTCTTTCATGCGGCACCGAGCAATCCTTTTAAATCCTATTTTTGGTTTTCGTTAGCCGACTAGGTAGCTTAGGTGACGGCCTTACCTTAGTTTGAAAATTTGCGCGCCGTTCGATTTATTACACCAGTTCTTGTTCTGTCACTAAAGTTAAGCAACGGCTAGCGAGGTTAGGATTAGGATCGGTCACCAATCTAGATTGAATCCTCGTGATGCTTGCTATTCCCGGCGCAACCCAGGCTGGGTGAGATTTACGTGGGTAGCAGGTTTGTAAATTTATGGATTGTATGGATTGTAAAACCCCTGTCGTGATAAAATTATTCAATTGAAAGTGACGTTAAAGTGACATTTTTTTATATATAAATTTTTTATTGCCGTCGCTTTACTGCATTGTCATTTATGTTAGAACTGCACTTTGTCAAATGTTTTGTTAGAACTAAGAGTATCTTAATATATAAATGTCAAAGTCACTGACCACTGACTGATCATCGCTCTACAGCCCAAACCGTAAGTCCGTAAGCTTAACGTTAAGTTGGCTCACCACCTCCACCGATTTTAACCGTTCTTGTGCCATTCGTTAGCATTTATTTTGCAGTGATTTGCAATCAATTTTTTTTTTCGATATCTCAAACCAACCATGTCGACAGGGCAGATGTCGAAAAATCGTACTCTGTCGAAACTGGTCGAGTGTGGTATTCACGTTTTGCATTTTTTATGCAGTCTCTGAATATGCAAACCATTTTTCTCTACGACTTACGGTTGTTGAGATATTCGAGTTGCAAAATCGGTTGAGGCGTTGAACCAGCTGAACGTTAAAAACTCGACCTCCACCGATTTGGACCGTTCTTTTTTCAACGTTTTGCATTTATTTTGCAGTGATTTGCAATGTCATTTTTTTTATTTTGCAACCTTACGGTTGTCGAGTTTTTCGAGTTGCCGTGTGGTGAGCTAGCTTAACCTTAAGTTGGCTCACCACCTCCACCGATTTTAACCGTCTTGTTTCATTCCTTAGATTTTATTTTGCATATAATGGATATACATTGAACTTTTTTCGATAAATCAAACCGATATCTTTTTATCGGCATTTTCACACTCATTAGCTACTTTAATTTTCAATGTCTGATACTTTTGAAAATTTCCCATTTGACCACATGATCCATAAGACCCCCATGTTCATTTTTTATAGGTTTTTGAAGATATGAGAAAAACTTGCTAACGGTTCCTAATTTTTTGCATATGATAAATATATTTGGGGCATAATTTTTGATTTTTTTTTTTTGCTGAAAATACGAGGTACAACCTACGTTACATTATGCTGTACCAGTCAAGTACTTCCTCCATAAAAAAAAACTTCCAGGATTATTATAAAAAGTCGTGTGATGTTCACAAGTGTTTATTTTTAATAATATAAAACCCCTGTCGTGCTAATATGACTATGCAGTTTAAAGCTACGTTAAACCAAAATAAAAATAATAGTATTATTGAAATTTGGAGTTGCGAACATAGGCTATTAGGCTAGCAGTGGTCTTTCAAATTAACCTTATATACATTTATACAAGCAGGCTGTCTTCCGCTTTGCGGGCCGAGGCATGGCCGTGAAAGCAAAAAATCCTTTTTCGCCAATGGCAAGTGTTGTAGTGGGAATTTCGAAAAATGCCGTCTTATTGCACATCTAGACTATAAGACAAAGCTACCTACCAAATTTCAGCTTCCTAGGACTTACGGTTTGGGCTGTAGAGCGATGATCAGTCAGTGGTCAGTGACTTTGACATTTATATATTAAGATACTCTTAGTTCTAACAAAACATTTGACAAAGTGCAGTTCTAACATAAATGACAATGCAGTAAAGCGACGGCAATAAAAAATTTATATATAAAAAAATGTCACTTTAACGTCACTTTCAATTGAATAATTTTATCACGACAGGGGTTTTACAATCCATACAATCCATAAATTTACAAACCTGCTACCCACGTAAATCTCACCCAGCCTGGGTTGCGCCGGGAATAGCAAGCATCACGAGGATTCAATCTAGATTGGTGACCGATCCTAATCCTAACCTCGCTAGCCGTTGCTTAACTTTAGTGACAGAACAAGAACTGGTGTAATAAATCGAACGGCGCGCAAATTTTCAAACTAAGGTAAGGCCGTCACCTAAGCTACCTAGTCGGCTAACGAAAACCAAAAATAGGATTTAAAAGGATTGCTCGGTGCCGCATGAAAGAACAAACCGCAGCGGAAAGGTTAGACAAAAAAAGTGACTCGAATATCTCGACAACCGTAAGGTTGCAAAATCAAAAAAAAAATAAAAAAAAAAAAAAAAAAAAAATTAAATCAATGCAAAATAACTACAAAACGTTGAGAAAAGAACGGTTCAAATCAGTGGAGGTGGTGAGTTAAACGTTAAGCTGGCTAAACACCTCCACCGATTTTGCGACTCGAATATCTCAACAACCGTAAGTCGTACGGTTTGCCTCCACCGATTCGTCAAAGTACGATTTCTCGACATCTGCCCTGTCGACATGGTTCGAGATATCGAAAAAAAAATTTGATTGCGAATCACTGCAAAATAAATGCTAACGAATGGCACAAGAACGGTTAAAATCGGTGGCGGTGGTGAGCCAACTTAACGTTAAGCTGGCTCACCACTTTGGCACGCGAATATCTCGATAACCGTAAGATTGCAAAACGAAAAAATGAAATTGCAAATCACTGCAAAATAAATGCTAACGAATGGCACAAGAACAGTTAAAATCGGTGGAGGTGGTGAGCCAACTTAACGTTAAGCTGGCTCATCACTTTAGCACGCGAATATCTCGACAACCGTAAGGTTGCAAAACGAAAAAATGAAATTGCAAATCACTGCAAAATAAATGCAAAACATTGAAAAAAGAACGGTTCAAATCGGTGGAGGTCGTGATTTTAACGTTGAGCTGGTTCAACGCCTCCACCGATTTTGCAACTCGAATATCTCAACAACCGTAAGTCGTAAAGAAAAATGGTTTGCATATTCAGATACTGCATAAAAAATGCAAAACGTGAATACCACATTCGACCAGTTTCGACAAAGTACGTTTTTTCGACATCTGCCCTGTCGACATGGTTCGAGATATCGAAAAAAAAATTTGATTGCAAATCACTGCAAAATAAATGCTAACGAATGGCACAAGAACGGTTAAAATCGGTGGAGGTGGTGAGCCAACTTAACGTTAAGCTGGCTCACCACTTTGGCACGCGAATATCTCGACAACCGTAAGGTTGCAAAATAAAAAAATTACATTGCAAATCACTGCAAAATAATTGCAAAACGTTGAAAAAAAAATGGTTCAAATCGGTGGAGGTGGTGAGCCAACTTAACATAGCTCTCTAGCTCTAGCTAGTGGATAACAATGTATATTTATTATTGTACTGAGAGGAAATAAATATATTGGGTTTTGTCTTGGCTGATTTTCTTCTGGAGATCACTATTGTTTTCAGAATGTTGCTCAGGTGCAACCAAGTACCCAGGATCAAGGGCTCGGGATTTTGATATGATTCGGAGATAGCAACTCCTCATCCATAAATAAGAAAACAGCGTGTAAGAGATAACCATGCGTGGGAGCGTATCTTTACTTTTGATCCTAGAAATTCTACAACATTTAAAACAATGTTGGGTAACACTAACTTAGAGACCTTTTCGTACTCATTCTCACCTTAACAAGGTACTTACCTATCAAGTAATTCTCTCTCTGATACATAATAATAATTATCATTTGAGCAATGTGCCCAGACTTTATTAAAGGTTATTGAATTTCAAATGTACCTAGGCATATGATTTTAGCTTCAAATATCCAAATATTTTTGTTTTCCATAAATTAAATTACATCAAAACTAATGTTTTTCATAAGTATCAAAGTGACACCCTGTATAGTTTATGAGAATCTGTGTATTGTAATGCCTTGAGTTCACATATCACATGCTAAACATACGTAGCACCTCATTTGTATGTCGCTCACATAGAGACAGCAGCTCAGAGAAGTGGAGACCCAAGTCTGGCGAAGGCACAAGACATGTACTGGAGAGTATGCAAACTATTCACAAGGGAAACTAAAGCAATGTCTACCCGCCCGTCCGCATCAATTTGAATTCACAACTGTCACGGGACTCTGGAGTCACTGGACAATGCAACACATAACTTTATCACTACCAGTCCGCAGAGTCTAGACCACAAGCAATGCTGTGGTGATGTACATGAAACTATACTAGCAACTTGGAAAACTTAATTGACACAATTAGAATTTACACACTAGAAGTATATGGAGAGATATGGAAATAAATCGACATGGACACAGGAGAATAAATGGCCAGGTCTAAGGTCTAGCTCTAGCGGGGATTGGGCTTGGTGTCCGCACTATCAACATGACATCAACACTAAGTGAGGGACAGCTTGCACGAAGTAAGGTGGGGCAGGGCAGATGTCATTCTCAGTACAGACAACAGATTGTAGTGCGAGCCAAATAAAGTGCTGGACAGTCTGATGGGATGTGGTTCAATTGAATAAAGTCATAGGTCAAATGTTCACAGGATCTACATTAACAAAGTGGTAGAATTCGAAGAAAAATAAGGGGCTACGTCTTTTTTCTCAAATTGATTCAACTTGTGAAATTAATGATGTTTCATGTCTGAATGTTTTGCTTTCTGATAGTTTCACCAACACCTTTCCCTATAAGTAACCTTGTATCTTTAAGAAATTTAGGATTCCACCATTACTACCACAATTTTTTGATGAATAATGAATGATTTCAAAAAGGTAATATTACAATCAGATAATATACTCGTATCTACTCGTACATGTTTGGTGAAGATTTTGCTACGTGGTTATTACTATCTCTAATGGCTACTGAGGTCGGTCAGTTTTTTTTTTTTTTCTTCTTCTATCTCTAATGGCCTTTTATTGATCTTCATCTCTACCATCAGATGCTCGCCTTCTACAGGGGCCCTTCAACTGTAAGTTGCAACTATAGTAAGCTGGACAAAGCACAGAAATAAGGGTATGAAATACATCCCATCTTATATCTCTGTCTTTAATCACTTATTATGTGAATAATAGCAAAATAATTTATTGGCATATTCCAACGATAACTCAACAAAACATGGAATCATCCTGAAGAAATCCTCAATCTTAAATGAGCACACAGATAGCATGATCGTTGTCATAAAAGTTGGTAATTGCTATGAAGATGTAACTAGCGGTACTTCCTCTTTGGCGAAGATTCTCTTCTGTTATTCAATTCATAATCACGAATCAAAAAGCGATCAGATCGATGGAGGAATTAAAATGGTGACCTGAATGGGAACGACCTCAGTCGTGTCCATCATGCTGAATGACAGATGATTGGTCGATCCGTTGAATTGTGACCAACTTGGTAAACTTTAAAATAAAATAACTTTATTAATAATAAATTTAATGTATAACATTGGTACATCTTTGAATTACAATAGCAGCTCAACAAAGACTGATAAACATTATTTCATTATTGTGCCACAATTGCCACATACATACTTACCTATCATTTTTTTCAACAATATTACAATTATTTTCAAAACATGATTTTCACAATAAAAAAATAACATGTATGGTCTGCAATGTTAAAAAAACTGTGAAGAAGACCAGAATTATTGTGGAATTATACATTCAATGCTGTTCAGTCGGCTGGAATATTCAAGATTCCAGGGTAGGTACTTAAAAGCCGTAGGTTTATTATATTCCATGTACATTTATGTATATTTTGTTCATAAATCTAACTATATTGGCATGATAAACCTCTCCCTGTAATAAAATTCACAAAATGACTATATTGATACTTGATTTTTCTAGATTTTTGCTAATATAAAAGTAAAATTGATCGATCACATTTATGAACCTGTTTCATTTGGTTCTGAAATTCAATACGTGTTATAGCAACTACCCCAGTAAGTTTTGACCATTAGGTCCACAATAATTAATATGTATCTTTAGGAAAAAATAAATAAATAAAGGGACATATAAAAGAAGGTTTAAAATCTTCAAATGCAATAAAATATCTACAGTTACGTAAAAGCTCAGAAGTTTAATATGGTGATATTGGGTTTGCTGGAATATTAAACAAATTAAATACATTAATTATGTTAATAGGTACATATTTCTGTATGAAATTGAACTTTCACTCACATCAGTTGAAACTCTATAAAGCCTTTGAAGAGCTCGATGTAGAATCTCAACAATGTCAATTTCAAGTTATTCTGTCCAATGTGACTGACATAAAAACAAGTAATTCTGATCCATTTCATACATGTTATGAAATTAATTTATTTGTATTGTAGCTATTACTTCATTGATGGGTTTGAAAAAGTAGTGGAGTCCAATGTTATCTAAATTTTAAAGGAGAGCAATGTCTCGCTGAGCAATGGCTATACACTATACATAATATAGATAATACAATACATATATGTATTGCAATTAAAATACATTTTTATTCAGTACCTAAGGTACATAATAAATTTGCCAGCTAAGACACTTGAGATACGATGGTGGGGTGGGACTTTATGGATACCCTATATTTATATCTACATACATAAAATACAAGAGGGAACTTTCTACTTGTTATAAAATGTGGACTTTCCACATTTTTTGGCAACAAAGAGGTTTGAGTATGAGTATACCTAGGTAGGTACATAATATAATAATTTATTATGTACAGCTACAGAAGCCATACCTGTGTATCATATACAAATTATACATGCTTGAAACCGACCAGAAACTAACATCAACAGAATAGGTCGAGTTGTATCTTATTTGAAAGGTCTCGCTATTTTTTTTTTTTTTTTTATTGATGTTTTTTCAATATAAAATAATTGTTAAACACAAGTCATAAAAACAATGGATATGGGGTTACAAAAAGAAAATTCATAAAAAAAATTTGAGATTTTAAAGTTGGTCCGTGCCTAGGCTGACTGGGGCCGTGTAGGCATTTTTTTTTTTTTTTTTTTTTTTTTTTTTTTTTTGCTGAGAATTAATCCTCCAAAAAATTATTTTTTGCGTTTTTCTATTCAGCCGTTCTTGAGTTACAGCAGGTGGGGTGGGACTTTATGGACACCCTGTATTAGGTACAATGGCAATATAATAAGTATGTGACAGTACCTAAGTAAGATTTACTAAAGAGAAACACACAGACGAAGTTGCCAAAATACCATCAGAAGTTGCCAAGATCCACCATATTTCATTGTCTCATTCTACGAGGCCACAAAACCTAGTACCACATGACTGTATTCCATTACAGTAGAAATTTTTACTTTACTTTATTATTCATTGTAGATTTTCGAAAAAAAATCAAAATTCTAGTTCTGTTTCTATGAAATCTATTTGTTGATCTTGAGCCATCTCTATCCCTAAGTAGTATATTTTCTTGTGAATAGGAATAAATGGTTTATTGCTCCTAGGGCTTCATGAGTTTTATAGTTACCACTATACCAGTTCAAATGAGGTCTAATCTAATAATTGCTGATATGATGATCAGTCAATTGATCCTCCTCATAATATTCATTATCATCCCGGCCTTCGTATAATAAAAATGTTGCGAGCAAATTCTCTCGACTATCTGAAAGGATCAGTCACCAGAGTTTTAGCAATCTCCTTGACATTTGCAATTTCCTTTCATGTAACACAAGACCATCTCTCTTCTTCATGTTTCCATTTGAACAAGATATAAACTTGTTCCCAAGAAACTCATATGGGAGAGGCAAGTGAAACATTAATAAGGTTCAAGTGTTCATCTTGAAAATTTTCTTCATAGGAATTATGTAGGTACACGTGCATGTACAATTGTACATACCTAGTACCTACATATATATGCTAATTAAAGCTATCAGTGCTAAAATAATAAAGATTTATTATGGTGCCATGTCATTATACTATACATATTATGTAATGATAACCTAAGTTATGCAAATATGAAGAGGACTAAATGTTTATAAATCAGATAAAAGGTTGATGAGCAGAATACATTCATGTCCAGAGCCTTAGGTACCCCTATATACCTAATATTATAATTAGCTATGTATAGCATAGTAATCAACAAAAAATACAACAACAAAAAATCATCTGATAGTTTTACGGGCATTTCACAGATGGGATTCTGAGAAATTGTTGAATTGTTGCTATCGTTCGATTAAAAATGATAATAATCGACCCCTCCTGAGATTGAAAAGACTAGTTGAGAGATTTATCAAAATCCCAAAAAAGCATTTCCTTATCTACCATTGCGTAAATGTCTTAAGTTATTTCTAATTTAGAGATTTAGACCCATTACAGAGTATTGGTTTCTCTTTGTCTATTTGGTATCTAATAGCTATTCCGTTCTTAGAAAGCAGCATTGATCAGAGGATACTACCTTATAAATAATTAAATTGATTCAGAGTACATCATTAGTATCAAGGTTAAGATTCCTACATTAAAGTTACCACCAATTTATCCATGAACGTTAACTATTGAGAAGTTTGAAAGGGTTGTTTTCAGTGCGAGTCATTGAACTCAAGATTTCGGTACTCTTCTTTTGTTTTGTGATATTGATGAAAATTTCTAAAGATTCTGGACTAACAGCATCAATTAAGAAGTTTTTAATGATGCTCAATAAGTTACTCTTATTATTCTTTAGTTCCCATAAGTAAGTTCACTGCAGGGCAGTTTAAACGTTTCTCACCCTCAGTGGACTGTGTATTGTACACATAGGATACTCTTTGTTCTCTGAAATCTCTACAGGTAATGATCCTAATATCTAACCTAGACGCTAGTAGGGATGAACTATTGAAGCTAAGATGAGATTATAAATTTTAGGAACATAGGGATCTTATTTAATTACTTTTTGATAAAGTCAGCATGAACATTTAACATACCAAGAATAGATGAGAGCATACTTGTAATACTTTCCTTTCTGTAGAATAAGGAAAGTAAAAAGGAGAGAATAAATGTATCTTTACTACCTAGAAGATACTATAATTTATAGGTACATCTATTATTTTGATCCTACCATTTGTTTTCAGTATTATTAACTTGTGGTTGAATATCAAAAAGTGAGCAAAAGCTCATGCATCATTTGTGTTGGAAATAGGGTCCCAATTGCAAAGATGAAAAACTCTTCCAGTGCAGGAATGAAAGAATAATACATGATTTTAAATAGGTACTTTGTTGTTGGACGTTGTAGGAAATCCTACTATCATTTCAGTAGCAGGCATTTATCATCAAAAAATTAAGCGATATCTGTTATTCGAACTCACAACCATTGGATCAATGGCCATAAAACCTACTCCGTGTAGTGTTACTCAATCTAGCTTAACCCTAGAAAGATATAAGAATTTCCTGTACTAGAATAAGAGATAATATCATATTATGACATTTTATTATTTAATAATATCGTTTTAAATGGTGATTTTACACATATTTTCAATACCAATAATATAAAATTTCGACATTTTTAAAAAAAGGAACCTGAGATTGTGTTGATTTCTGATAAAACTTCTTGCATTTTAATAGAAATTTGTGTTAATTTCACACCAAATTATTACTCTGCTCGTCTCTTTATTATCTAGGACCTAAATCATTCTTGACGGGGGTAGGTATTACCCCTTATTCTCCGGAAACTCACTAAGAAACTACTTTTATTGACCTCAGCATGCGTTGGGCCGGATATTGTATATATCATGATGGTCAAGGCTGATTTGAATGGTCACCCATCCAAGTCTTATCCTAGTTGGACGTTGCTTAAATTCAGTGACCGAACAAGAACTGGTGTATTCAACGTGCCATCGACGCTGGCTAAGAGGGATTTAAAAATGATAGTAAATACTTATTTGGCATTAGTAACGTATACGTATTAGTCAATTTTTAAATTACTCACTGCCTCACCGGTCATAAAAGCCTTGACATTAATTTTTGCGAAAGTCCTATACTCGTAGTTCTGGCTTAATCCCACCTTCCTATAACTCCTATCCTAAGTCTACTTGATAATAATTAAATAACCAATGTTTCAAACCCCATGTAATACCCACCCACCTATAATAGGTACAGATTATGGCTATTGTACTAGCTTCTGGTGAATGCTATTTCAGAGTTATTATACCTGTGGCAACATTTTAATTTCCACCTAAATTTACATAGCTAACGCTGCTACTAGCTGTACCTACATAAAATAAAGGTTTTCTAGTTCTGTCCACTTCAAGATAATAAATACCTACCTACCTAACTAAAATTTATAGTTCTTGTGAAAACCATAGATATCAACCATCACCTTCAAATCTTTAATGCACAATGTAGGTATAGGTAGATATGTAAATAATTTTAAAGATTTCTTCACAAGAAAGCCTAACAGCCTTACTGTAGGTGAGCAGCAAGTAACCTACTGGCATACCCAGGAGAAAAGCCCGAGCTGGACTATTTTTACAGTTTCACAAATATTTTTACAAATTAATATGGGTCAGTAATAATAATTATAAGGATTAGGTATTTACCTTAAAGTGTTCTAGAGATATTCTAGTCGATGCAGGTTCGAATCCAGATAAATCCTTTATTATGCTGCCACACTTAATTAACTGATAATAAAAGTAATCCAAGTACTTAAAAAAAAATAAACCACTGATAGTACTGTATAAAACTTGGGCCACTGAAGCACACCGTGTCAAAATTAAGTATTTCACTTTCAATGTTAGAAAATACTTTTCCACTGAACACAAATTTTTACTGAGAAAAAATTTAAAACAGAAATCTCCGACAACATTCACTCCGGGTGACGACGGTAAAAAATCCACAAAAAAACAAGTTTAGAACTTTTTATCAACCGCTCGTGTTTCTGAAGAAAGTGAGCCCGCGTAATCAAGAGATACTAACTGAGCGCTGAATAGCCAGAACTCTCAGAACTCTTACATCAACACCATGTTGCGCATGCGTTGGACTTAGGCAAAATCACTATTCTAGCCAACTTCTACCTCAGGTTGATGGTTGATAAGAAGACGTAGGGGTTTGATTTTGGTAGAATCCTTGAAATTTTCAGTAAATTTAACTTATCACATTAAGGGTAATTGGTTATCTATGCAACTTACAAGTTTAGTTATATAAGTCCTGTCCTCCTGTCAATAATAACAATAACATAAGTAGTTTGAAATGCCAGCACTACACGGAGTAGGTTATATGGCCATTCAAAGGCCAAACTAGTTTTAGACGAACTATTTTCAGCACACAATATAAATAACTACATATTGTATTATTTAGTAGTTTCCATGTTAATGTTTCTGCCAGTTTGTAGTATCCTTCACATTGTCTCTAATGTCCAGAATTTGTCAAAGGATACTCTGCAATACTTCTATCAAAGTGTAAAATACTTATATCTAATATAAAATACATTTTATAGGTCGCTATTGTAAACCTTATCGTTGTACGAAACTTTTGTCTGACACACATTCTCTTGTGGTTTCTAATTACCTTAGTTTAGTGAAGATGACTGCAACTATACATACTGATCATTTGTTCGTATTATTAAAATGTTTAATTTCATCTACAGGGTCTAACGAAACCTTCTTCTTTCAACTGAAGCTCAGGATGATGATAAACGGGTGAGTTTTAGGGTTTTTGGATAAATTGGAAGAATTCCCATAGAAATGCTTCAGCGGGTAAACGAAAACTTCAGAAAGATTTTATTTTACCTTTTGAAAGTGGGTATACCCTCATTATTTGTTGAAGATCTTTATTTGTGAAAAATAAATACATAAAACTTAAAAAAAGAATAATATTGCATACTTATTTGAGAAGCATGTAATAGTGAATTTCCAACACTTATCTATACATTTATGGAAAAAATAAAAACATTTCTAGCCGGATACTTGTTTATTTTCAATTTCATAAAAGAAACTTTCGCTGCTCCAGCCTGTAGTTGTATTTCATTATTATATGTAAATAATAAATAAAAAAATACGGACCAGCTGATCCTTAGTGTAGGACGTCCTTATGCTATTGCCAAACATTGGAATCTCCTCAACTCCTCAATTTATAGCTATTGTGTCAAGTTCTCAATTCTCGTTGGTAGTTGTGGTGAGCATACAAGATAATATGTTTCATACAAGACTTGATCCATTTCCCACCGGTGAATAATTACGCCGACATAATCATTAATCAACCTCTTACTTAACGTGCGAATACACCGCTTGAAATTTACAGCAAGTTTAAGCCGAATTGACATTGTTCTCTGAGCCAGGGGAGACTCCAAGCCAGGGGAGACTCCAAGCCAGGGGAGACTACAAGCTAGGGGAGACTACAAGCCAGGGGAGACTCCCAGCCAGGGAAGATTTCTTTGATTCTATCGGGCAGTATTATTTATTCATTGCTTGGTGAGGGGTAAAAGGTATAAAGATTGCCAAAGTGACACAACCCCCGCAAGTGAACCAAGTAAGGTTGGTTCACTGTGGCCATGGTGGTCATTTTGAGACAAAGATTTTCTTATCGAACAATCAAGCTCTTTTAAGGTTTCCACTCTTGAACAACTAGAGTAAGAGAAGAGGCAAGAGCACACTTCAGAGTCAGAGTTCAGAGTACCAAAAACTGTATCGATAAAATCTTCGCGATAGTTGCAATTTCACGTTTCTAAGAAGACCGACTGCATTTTGGTAATCTATTCTTTTTTTATGAGTAGCTGCATTAATGTGAACATCAGCGACCACTGGCGGATTTATAGGCAAAAATAAGATATTAGGATAACAAAAATATGGAAAAGTCCTATGATTCTGCGCTACCCACTAAAATTGTGATATAATATCACAAAGAAACACATTCATTATATTATTATTATTCTTTGTAGGCCCGGAATTTTCTGAAGAATTAAATTAATATAGGTGTGTAATGTGTATGGAATAATTTAAGAGAACTTTTACTCTTCGAATTCATTTTTTGATGATGAAGTCTCTTATAACGCAGAAGACAGCCAAATGTCCCCTTCACATCACGTCCCTGAGGGCTATCAGGTATATTACACGCCCAAGACAGACTGGTATAGTATTGCAACCTACCTACCAGTCACATGCTATTGCAATATTCAATTGTTTCACACAGGAGAAAATTATAGAGATTTTCTGCCAATGAAGTAGTAGGTGTAGGTAAGTGCTAGAATATACCCACGGGGGTCATGGGTGTTGGTTTTTACTTCATGCTGATCTGTTCTGTTTATCTATACTTCTACCATAGGGTTTGGATCTACTGAGTATACTTTATGTGTATCGAATGTTAGATGTACAGAAAATATATCTTAGGTAGGCATTTAATGTCTAGAGATGTTCTAGAGGAATTTAAGGATTTTAAGTAAAAATATATATGATAGGGGGAAAAAGGTATTTTTTTTAAATCAATAAAATTACTGGCTGGGGGACTATAAACAGGGAATAGACAACCAGTCTGGCTGGGGGACTATAAAGAGGGAGTAGACCATCATTGGCTTGGTTCTGGGGGTCCTTGTCAATTATTAACCTCCTTGTAAAGACAGTGGTAGAAGTGCTGAGTCATTCCTCCACTGTCTGGCTACCATCGTTCACGATGACACCACCCTATGATGATGATGAAACTTACTGTAAAAATTAAGTAGGAAGGTATAACCCAAATATTTGCTACTCAAATCTTGTTATTTGAAGCCTTGTGAAATGAATTTCACTGCAAATCTAATGAAGTTTCGAACTATTGTGTTACTTACTGTCTTGTTAGTTTAAGAGACAATTAGGTGGATGAGTTATAAACATTAAAATGAACAATAACTCGACTCACCTTGAGAGATTCGTCATTGTTGTGAACTTTACGCTAGTTAACAACCAAATTCTTAAATTAGTAAATACTCGAGTTTAAACTATAACCATTTTGCCATTCTCAGAACAAATTTAATCCATCAGAAACTTCTCCGTTCTAACGAGGAGCTGAGATTGAAAGTGGTGCAGGAGGTCTGTGTGTCTGTGCTCCAGTGTGACCGACAAATAGTCAAGTACTTAACTTCTAGTCTTCGTGCAAGTCAGACTAGGTCAAGGTAGGTCCCAAGTTGTGAAGCGGTGTTATAATTCTAACAGATAATTTGCAAGATATTCAAACCAAACTACACTTGGCCGAGTTGTTTATGAGTCAAGTGAACTCCAAAGTTCATGGTTAGGCCAAACTTTTTGTGTTCAATGATCCAGTTTTTTTCTGATAGTCTGAACGCGTTAAGGTCCCAATCGATGTTTATTTTACAAAATGAGACCATTCAGACCATTGCCAAAAAATCAAATAAATCTAGGGCTCTCTTAACATTTAGAAGTAAATTAGTTGATTGTTATCTGAATACGTCCAATGAGTTCATGATTTACTGGATTTAAAATACAATATTGAATTAAAAATATATACTTACATTAAAGTTTGGATTATAAAGTTTAGTAGGTACGAGTATTTCTTATTATTAAAAATGCCAGCGTCGATGGTGCGTTGAATGCACCGGTTTTCGCAGGATCACCGAAGGTAAGCAACGTCCAGCGAGGTGAAGACTTCGTGATGTTGGCATTCTGGCCCAACCCAGGCCGGGAGGAGTTAATGTGGGTAGCAGGTTTGTGACTCTCCTACAAATGCAGGGTAACACCCTTGTCGTGATATGACCATGCAGTTGAAAGCGACGTTAAACCCAAATTAAAGAAAAAATCACTTTATTGATACATACCTACATTCTATTGATACATACAATAAAAATAATAATAATTATTATTAGTAAAAAAATTATTCACATTCACTATGGGCCTGCTATTATTATATTATCTATTCTATAAATAATAACTTTATCATGGCATCAAAATCTAACATTTTGAGAAAAAGATGAAATAAAATGAGCAATAAAACGCAACATGATGAAGTATTGTTACATTTCTCTCGTATGGATTACACCAGAGCTTTCAATAAGGTCAAGGTATCATCCTGCGTCAGGGGTTGGTGTAGCCTAGAGCAGTGTCATGACTGTCATGCAATGAGCCGCCCGTGCAGCGTGTGGCATTCCTCAGGCTTCCTACAAACTAAAGCATAAACTCTCGCATTAGTCATGGAAGAAATGCAAAAAACCCATGTCGGAATTTTCCTCGCCGAGGACCTAGGTCATCCACTTCATGCCACTGTAGGGGGGCAATCCCCTGGTCACCGGGTTAGCTCATCCTCGTAATCCAGCGAGAATTTCACACAAATCACACGCATGTAAGATGAAGAAGCAAGAAACTTAGACGGCCTTGGAGATTCTTAGATCATGTGCTGGTTGGTTGAGATGAGCTATTTTTAGACCGAACGGAAGTCAAAGTCACACGAGTAGCTATTGGGATTTCGAAATACTCCTCGGTATATTGGTCACTGTGGAATTGTGGACGTTACCAGCGACCTTGATTGACCTTCACATATCCAGGCAATGGGATTAGTCATATGAAACACCCTTAGGATGTTTATGATCAGCAGATCCTCGTCCCACCTGGAATGAGGACGTTGTTGAGTGTTGATGTACCCTTCAGAGGATATGGCGGAATTAGGACATTCAATACGTCATTTTCTAGACAAAATTACAAACAAGTCATGGTGAATCATCTGAGAATGACTTTCGTTTACCTAATATAAGTCAAGGAGGTACAAAATGCAGCCTTGTAGGGATTGTAGCTCCCTATTTAAATAAATGGGCAAGATTACACATTCTTTTCGTGAAATCGCTTTTCTTTAGAAAGAGGTGCAGAATAATTCTTTGATCTTGTTCTTTGATTTTCATGGACACATCGTCGTTGCTTTTTAAGTTCAAGGGACGCTACAGTGTCAGCATGTGAAAAACAAATTACAAATCAGTGAGTTCAATGAAATAAGTTAAAAGTGGAACTGATTAATAAAGTCATTATTGATAGTTTTATACGCCCGATCCTGTTATTTACCAATCAGCAGCTAACTATACTAAACACACCTAGTTCATCCTCGCGATGAAGATGCCATATTATTATATATTAAGGCAATAATTTTATTACTACCTACGTAGGAAATATCGCAACGACGATTTTTATTATTCATAATAAATTTCATTTTAATTACACATGAGCTGTGATGACATGCTAGATGCTGTCAACACAGAACAGATGGGAGCACATTGAAAACACACAGAATAATTATCAGCCTCTTCAGAGACAAAAATGATCCAATTAACTCAATTTGAACTATTTTTACCTAAAATACCTACCTATAATGACGTTAGCCATTGATCAATGAATGATTTTAAAACTGTGGAACTCATCAATTTTATTGCTTTTTTAGGTCGTACCTACTTTTAAACCTATATTAAAGAAAATATTCCGTCCAATGTATAAAACTTAAGGAGCGCAGATAAAGGAGAAAGGTCGTGATAATTAAATTTCTACTATGTAGTTATTTAGACGTCATCGTCAGCGTCGATTCACTTTTTTGTTGCTTTCAACTGCATGGTCATATCACGACGGAGCTTCTACCCTCCATTTCTTGAAAACTCACAAACCAGCTACTCAAATTAACCTCACCCAGCCTGAATGAGATATTTAATCTTAGAAGCCAAATAAAAATGACTTAGGATGGGTCCTCTGTATAAAAAAGAAATATGAAAAATAAAACAAATGATTTATTATTATTATTATTATGAAGTACATAAAATATCAACACAAAAGCTTTAGAGGAAAATAACACTTATTTTTCGACTTTATAAGCCCCTTAAAAGGGCTGGGAAGTGTTTTTCGGGATTTTTAAGGTAGTAGATACCCACCTTAGAGATACCCAGAAACATGCTCCTGAATTATCGCCCATACATTTATTTACACCCTGGATAATAATAATATGTACCTAATAAATTATGTTTTTCTAGTACCATGCCTCGCACATTGGTATTTAAAGTATTGCAATAAAAGTGTTACATTTACAGCGTCTAAAACATTAGTAAAACAGCTGAGTAAATAATGCTAATCCTGATATTAGAATGAGACCAGACCTACGTAATCCCTACATCTAGTATAACATTATGGAAATCAGGGAATCTTAAGCTACACTTAGCTTTATGCCTTTATCCATAATATCTTAGGCATCAGAGTCGCTAACACCTAGGCTCTCGAGATTTGAGCCATCGTAAAATTCATACCAAGTACTGTAATGACTAATTTACTCAGAAACACACGATGGGGATGTTGGAGAACTAGCTTTTTGTTTGTAAAAAAAACTTCTTCGGGATTTTGTCTGTTTTTTTTACGAGTTGTTGATGTCCTTTGCACTGAACCCAAGAAAAAAACTAGTTCAGTTTATCTATATGTTTAATTCTTTTAAATGTACATTTGTTTTAAATGTAAATGTCTTAAATTACCGTGAGACGTAGCCGGTAGTTGAAGCAGCGATGTGGTATAAAAAGAAAGAAAAAAAAAACAAACCGAAAATGAAACAAACAAAAATGTTGCCATACAATATTGCCAATTAAGCTCTTGAAGTTATACCTTGAACCATTGAAGTGACTCAGGGAATTTAATATGATGTTTTTAGGAATTCTTCAAAAAATTAAAACTGGAAAAGTAAATTTTAGTTGAAGTATTGCTTGTCAGTCACGATCAGTAGATATAATAAAAGCAAGAATGTTGAAAATAATCTGACGGTCTTGATGGTTTGTAGTTTGTATCATAAATGATGCCATTAATATAAGCTACCTTTTTTAAAGAATTTAAAATTTACAAGTTCGAATTTTTACACATTCAATGAGAAAAGTATTTTAGGCTGCATCAGGAGCATCCGAATTCCAAAGTTGAGAAAAATGGCACAAGTTCGTGATGTAAACAACATTAAGCATAATAAAATTCACTGATACCTCACTTATGATTTTACTGAAACAAGAAGAGAATAAAAATATCCGTGCAATCGCCTCATTGTTGTGTTAGAATCATAAATTTTGATTTTCTCTTTCAAGTCACCGTCTTTTAGCCTGAAGAGTGTTTCCAGCAGTAATACTTATTTGTTTCTTTTTTGAATACAAACGATTTATAACGACCAGAATTGTTGTTCATTCTATTTATTGTAATTTTCTAATATTGACTTGGGTTCTCTAAACATATTAAGTAATAATAATAATAAAAAAAATATACAATTAAATACAGAATATCAGTTTATACTCAGGTATTACATACTTTATGCTGTTGACTATACCCATACTTACATAATGTATAATATAGAGGCTTTATTATCGAATTGCATGTTTAATTGTTTATACATACCTTTAAAACACAGGGTAGGGATCTAAGATACATAACTATTATTGTAGGTGTACATTATTCGAGTCTAGATAACTTATGGGTATTACTAAAAGTAATTTCGAATACCTGGATAGTAAAAAGATCAAATATAAGCTGAAAATCTTCCAATCACCATATTCTAAGTACCTATTATATCATTTAGAAATCAACTATAAAATGAAGATTCCTATATTAAAAGTTTACCTTCAAAGGAAATTTGTAAAGCAACTCGACATGCTCACGGGTACAATTGAAAGAAATAAATAGCAGAAGATCCCACAAGGGTGTAGGTAGGAACTAATTGGTGGAGAACTGGAGACCTCCTCAGCCACGTGACTCAGCCAAGAGAAGAAGAGGACTGGAACCCAGCAATAAATTTCCTGATGGGTCATAACAACAGCTCATAGATTGGATTCCCAGTGATGGCACAGTCAAGAGGGAGTAAGGTTCCCGGCAGGAAATCTCCCGCCCACACTCACCCAACGTAAGCGTAGGTCTCTGGTGATGATAGATGCTATTGTTTTTGAAAAAAAATTCTAACTTCAATAGGAAAATTTTATATTATATTTATGACAATAGACTTTTTATTACTGCCCAGATAGAATAATACATATCTCTTTAAATCCTGTAGCAATAAACATAAAGGAATACACATTTTCTTAAATGAGAGAAGGACCCCATCAGGTTGGATTCAAACCTACAAGCGAATATAGCGGGATTACAAGAAAAAGAAAAAGAAAAAAAAAAAAAAAAAAAAAAAAAAAAAATCAATGAAGTATCTACTTAATTAAATATATAAAAAATTTGTTATCATAAAGTGCATTTTTCATTTGACAAGTAGGTAACTAGTCGAGGGTCAAAGTTGTTGTTTCTCGTCCCAACTATACATATATTCTCAAACAAAATAATATACTATAGAGCTATGATCTGCTGGTTTTTCTCTACCAAATCTTGAGAAAGTAGACCATGCATGGGTGATGGAGGTGGGGGAGAGGGAGAGATTAGCATGAGTGATGGAGGTGCTAGACTTGAAATGTACCACCGGATGTACTCATACGTTTTCCTCCATTTATTTAAGAATCTGACCACATAATAACACACATGAGGCTCGGGAAATAGAATATGCTTCAAGTGACTAAAGGGTCTATTATTATTGTTGTGTAAAATATTCAGAGTGTGGACTGGAGAGGCATGATAGAGAATTCAGCATCATCCGTTCCGCTTTCCTGGATTAAACTTAATGCACCTATCTGCGATTTATACAGAAGCAATAACTAATGTAATTATTACATTGCTCAAGATTATAGATCACTTAGACCCCTCACGGTTTCCCGTAATGAAGTCATCACTAGCCTATCACACTTGTTATGCAAATGAATTATCCTTACCCATTAAACCCTATAATAATTACCTGCATGATTCCACCAGGATAGTAGATATCGAGATTATGACTTGCGCCTGGACATATTGAGAAAGTAATATTTACTATCGATAGTTATGATTTATTTTAATAGTATAATAATAAATTTATGATTTATTACCTACAACTACTCTCGTAAATATTATCCGCAAGAAGTACCCATAAATTGAAGCATTCAAAATCAAAAATAGATTGGATCTAACAATAAAAAGCCATGAATGGATAGTACTTGCTTATAATAGTTAGTTACAAAAAAAAATTATATTAAAAAAATGTCATAAGACCGACTCGAGATACGGACCGATTCTGGAATTAGGGTATCTAAATGATGGATTTAATTTGGAGGAGAGAAAGATCATAATTGAGATTAAGTTGAAGAAGATCTCAGGAGAAGAACTAGAGGCTATGGAGAGTGAGCAGAGGAGCATACTGTAACTTTGGAAGATAATTCTGACCCTGGCTTGCTTGGGAGAGGGTCTTAAAATAAAATAAGAGTGATTCTACAGTTACCATCATGATTATGAACAATGAAATTGATATCAGACTATTGATCCACAACAGTATAAACGTAAGATGAAATAGCCCCTCACATATCTTATTTATTTATAGATACGCAATGTGGCGTGTATGTCAGCTTGATTCAAATGAACAGTCACATTGCATAGTCGAAAAAGTAAGCAGGCGTTACTCATATTAACAGTCAGGTCCATTTCTTTTATTCAGGTCGTTATTCACATTTATTTCACTCAGTTTTTCTTACTGAGTGTGTCGTACGCATGAATAAATTTAAATGAGGGAATAGAAATTAGTTCTTTAAAAACGGACCATTAAAAATATCTGTCAAGGTTAGCCCTTAGTAGCTGAATACTACTGATCAACTCAATCAATAGTATTGTGATAATGAGTATTATGGGGTAGTAAGTAATATAAACTTTAATATTGAGGAATCTCTTTGAAAGTGTCTGAATTGAGGATTCAAAGTTCTCACTAAAATTAAAACACATGGAGACATGAGAGACTGACGCATTAAATTTATGTTATTTTTACTTGTGCCTTAAATTGTGCGAAGTGCAGTGCGTATTTTACCTTTAGCTATAGGTATAGAATTATAGATGAATACTCGTAACTCGTATGAAACATAATAATATTTTATTATTTAGGTAGGTATATTAGTGGTAGTAGACTACTGGTAAATAATAGTACATTAGGTATATGGTGCACCTCTAACAATGTTACATAAAATAAATACATAATAATTCATATCACACTGATGGATCGCTAATGGAAATAATTAAATACCAAGCACTTATGGCTCTATTTGAAGTATTTAACGATATTGAAAAATACTTATTTGTGAAGTGTGTGACAAATTGAAGAGAAAAGGAAAAACACAACAAGTAGGTGGCTAACTTGTCAGACATGGACGGGGAGACGTGTGCCAAGTGTTTATTTGGTTTTTAAGCTATGCAGTTGATATCACTTGTCATGACAACTCGGAACACAATATTGCCCCAATCTATATTATATTATTATCAATTATTGACTCATAACTGAATACATATAATATATGACATAATACCTACATATCAATGTAAGTATCAAATCAAGGTGTAGATAGATCATGTAGATATGTTACTGGTTGTACAATATTGATGTACATATTAGGTATTAGTTGCAACACCTCTACACAGATGTGCGATACAGTCTAGTCCTGGAATAATCAACAGGGAGTAAGTATTTATATCAGAAATCCGCAAATAACTAATATTATTTTAGTTATGACACAAAACATGATCAGGAAGTCACTGGGCTTCAAAAAAGGTCCGCAAGGGCCGTTCTTTTTGGATTGGTTAAATACACAAAAAAAAATTGAGAACATGATTTTCTTAGAATAAAAAAATATAGGGGTTTATTCTGATCATTTTAATAATAATAAAAATAATAACCGACCTCAGTAGCTTGATCGATAAAGCGGCGGACTTGTAACCCGGAGGTCGGTTTCAGCGTAGAATTTTTAAAGCGAGTTTGAGTAGTTGTGATATCACAAAAGTGATTAACACAAATATGATAACTTTAAAAAAAATAAAAAAATATAATCATGTATTGTGTTTCTTTGTGTTATTATATCACAATTTTGGGGGTAGCGCAGAATTATAGGTTTTTTTCGTATCTTGAATGTCCCAATATTTAGTATTTTTGCATGTAACTCCACCACTGGTTGCTGCTAACATTCAAGCAGCTACTCATTTTTCCTCACGAGGTATTAGTGGACCCCGAACCCGGCTCCAATTTACCGGTATTTTCGAGGGTCCCGATTAGACCAACTTTTCTTAATTATTTATCGTAGATAGGGGTGACATATCAAATCCAATGATTTTGAGGTGCTGATTACGAATTTGACATTGATTTTTAGCTAACTGTTACCTTTGAGTCACCAGTGGCTTTTGGTCCCATTCCCATTTCTAATAGAATAAGGAAAGTCGTGTGATGTTTACACCAGATTTTTTCAATTGATATCTAATTTCTAATCGTTTGTTTTAATCCTTTTTTTTCTGACGGGTCATTCATAATTATAAATGTCAAGACCATTAGTGACCACAACAAAAAAATTGGCTATCTCTATTTCAGCCTACTATTAGGTATATTATTGGGTATATGTACGAGTAATACATACGTTTTGAATCTGATTGGAAAAATTCTTTTGCCCTTGAAGTTGAAGCAAAATCTCTTTATATTTCTAACTATACCCATAGAAACACAATAGGTAAGTAGGAACTTCAAAATGTCCTCAATTTTAAGAAAAAGGAAAACTCCTCACCACAAACTACCAAAATAAGTTGGCGGTGACGAAAATAATAAAGACGCCAAGGTGGACAGACTGGACAGGGACATACGAGTATCAATCAGTAATCGAAGAACACCTCATTAAGCCTACCTTGAGAGCTTTTATAACTATGTATATAAGTTTATATATTAAATTATACCTACGATGATATAATTATCTAAATAGGAATGAATATGGTGAGGGATCAATCATTTTCAAACAAAATGCGTCTTCATCAAACCAACGAATATTTTGTTTCTTTATTTTGAAAAATGTTTGTTTATTTATGGCAAATTAATCTCACGAGAAGAAGGAACTCCGTGAAGCCGAGGACCTGGCGGTAGATCCCGGCCTTGATGTAATTAGTCTCTCCTATCGGAGTTGGCAACACCATTACTCACCTTCAGTTAGAGGTGGACCGGACAATCTGCCTCAAGCTACATTGGCTTAAACTTGAATGATAAATGCCGGGTTTGTTTTGGTCCCCACTCAATTACGCTTAATAGGTATTTACCGACACATATATACATACAGAATACACAACTTTTACCCACCACCAAAAGCTTCTGTACTGTGTAGATCTTTTTAAGTTTCAATTTTTTTATTAGGTAGTTTGGCCAAAATTTGTAACAGAATTAGATTTTAGGTGTTGACAAAATTTAGCAAGTATTGTTTTTATCATCTTAATATATAAATGTCAAAGTCACTGACTGACCACTGACTGATCATCGCTCTACAGCCCAAACCGTAAGTCCTAGGAAGCTGAAATTTGGTAGGTAGCTTTGTCTTATAGTCTAGATGTGCAATAAGACGGGATTTTTCGAAATTCCCACTACAACACCTGCCATTGGCGAAAAAGGATTTTTTGCTTTCACGGCCATGCCTCGGCCCGCAAAGCGGGCGACAGCCTGCTTGTTATGTACATACAAGAATTGTAGGCCAATGCAAGACTTCAAACTGACCAGTTAACATCCAAATCTCAATAATTTTTTGTTCTATATTTTTTTTTGCCTTTTGAGCTTGAAAGTACCCCATTGCCATACACATCAAAAATTAAACCTACTCACTCATGAATCTCAACTTACATACCAATTTATACCATCTAATATTTCTCAACTCTGATGCACACTGGTACAGTGTAACGCTGGTAATGCATGATGTCATATCTATGATCTCTCTCACACGAGGGTTAAAACTTTGTAATTTCAAGCACACAATTCGATCTACATTCCTGGCAAGGCCGCTCACTCAAGATATATTATAATACATCCAGGCAAGGTCGACTCCGAAGGAGTTCATCCGCCTGCCCAGCTGAGTTACTTTACCAAGATTGGTTTTTTCTGAACAATTACGAGATCGTATATTTTTCCCTTCATTACTTTGTGTCAAAACAAAAAGGTGTAGTACGACTGGTGTGTTGTCAAACAAGTGAAGTACAAGTTCTAATTGTTTTGCCTCTCTGTCCATCTGATGACGATTGAATGGACACATTAATTGGGAAAGAAGCAGCTTGTCAAGTCAAAAAAGAAAGCTGACATCTCGTATTGAGAGTATTTTTTTTTATATATTTTTTTCAACTTGAGGGGCGTGTCACTCCGGTAGAAAGCATTTTCACACCTTTTGTTATAGAGTTGACCCCCCCTTAAATAGTTCATAATATTTATGTGGTTAATGGGTTTACCTACTATTTTTAATCACCATTAGATTAAGAGCATAAGGTATACAATCATGAGCTTTTAAAATTCGCTTAATAGGTAAGTAGGTACGTATCACAATTGCCTACATTAACCTAGTTTGTGGAATTAAATGCGAGCATTAAAAAACAAACTGCCTTGTGTCTCAAACAAATGAGTATCAACATAATAAATTATTGTAAACCAATCAATTGCCAGACTAGGCGATTACTTTTGCAACAAAATACAACATGCTCGTAGACTTGCTATGAGACATTAGAAAAAAGAGATCCAAAATCATAATAAATTAATAGTAAAATATGACTTTTAATGGATGAATAGTAAAAGATGACTATTAATTAATGAATAATTAATCCAATCTTAATACAAGTATACACAGTAGATCTACAGAGATATAATTATCTTGAAGTGGAAACCAATAAAGTGTAGATGGTTATTATTAGAAGATACCTAGGTCTGATAGATTTAATTGTTTATTTGACATTCTTGTAAATGTATGGTCTACTGCTTGTATATTTATAATATAAATTTGAACTATAATTCTGAATATGTAGATATGCAAAAAGATATTAGGAAGAGACCTGAGGATGATGATAGCAGCAGTACATCTCAGGCTGAAACAATGTCACCCAAATAGCATAAACAAGCAGCACTAGAAGACCTGGTAATTCCCCCTTGGGCTGAGTTGACTATGCTTTCTCACCAGGCAGTGACATGTTGTAAAGGGACAGGAGTCAGCACAATAACAACAGTGAGCAGTGATTAATCCCACTATATCAAGATCCCTAGTGGTTCTTGACTGAAATTTAAAGGCAGATACTATTCGTGCTGCATACTACTTCTTCTTATTCCTTCTTGAGACGCCTTTTGTTGTTATAAATAGTTAGAACAAAATATAACCACCGCCAAAATAAAATAATAATGCTTTTGTAATATTATTGTTCTTCTTTTATTTACATAACACCAACAGGATCTGTTTTATGTTCGTTTTTGTAAAAACAATATTTTTTGGTCCGATTTCGATTTTTTTTCTGGACGTTTCATAACCTCCTGAGCAACTTTGGTTTTGTGTCTGTCAGTCGGTCTGTCTGTTTGTCGGTTATTTTTACAATGATTTGTAAACATTAATAGATAGATACCTAATTATAATTAAATTTAGCGAGATGTGGAGGATGCAGTTACAACGTTACTCGTTGTGATAATAATTTTATAAATATAGTGTTCTTTCTACCTTCAACTTCCATCACGGAGTTTAAGATTGGCAATCGAAGATGAAAGAAGATGAGCTGTGGGTGTCGGATTTTGCAAAACTGATAGATCTTGACAACCTAATTTAAGATCAAGGCTTAATAAATAAACACATAATATTATAAAATAATGTATACAACTATACATGCATAATCTTATCATGTCGGCCATGTACCTATTATCCTTGAACATAAGTGTTAGTATCAGCCTTTTATAATATCTAGACATGCCTCAATATATCTGTATGATTGAGTAACACTCTTGCAACACGCAGGATTAAAGTGAGTGAGATCAAAGGTTCCCAAATATGAAACAATTCTTAATATGCCCAATATAATCCAGTTCATTGAAAACGCTGTAACACCTCCCAGGGCTTGAACCAGTACTTTACTATCAGCATAGGTATCCGATGAACAAATTGATAATTACCAGCTGGTCTGATGGAGGCTAATCTACCGGAGCTCAGCTCACCCGCGGGCTCTAAGTCAAAGTTGAAGCGAGACAGAAACATGCATGTCTGGAGATAAGCTTCGAACTTGGCACGATTTAGCATTCTTTATATGCATATGGACCTTTCTAGACTGCGGGACTGTGAATAATAATTATGCTAGTTCGTGTAAATACAAAATGTAGAACCTTAAATATAAATAAAATAGATAAGTTATTATTAACTTCTTCAATATTAAATAATCTATATTTTAAATTTTATATGAAATAAATGAGTAATTATAAATATTCCATAAACTCCAAAGTCAGTTTTGATTTCTGTAACAATATCGTAGATTTTTTCTCATTTTTAAAAATAGTTTGGTATGTAGCATTTGCAACAAAGTAGTAACTACCAGATTCTTGGATTTTTTCAAAGTCCATAGAGGCTTCTCACAGTGATTTAATAACAGAACTGGATACAGTAACTTAGCAGTTAGCAACAAATAGAAAGGGATGAAAATTTTAGAAGAGAGGGATGCAGGGACAGCAAGATCTACTATCAGAGAATTAAGAACACCCGACCAAGAACTTTAAAACCGTCTTTGATTTAAGTATTTCTATAATGTTCCTCGTTAGATTTCAAAGACGACCCATTAAATTTCTCATTTATTTGAGTATGTTACCACATAATAATAAGGCTCTGAGGGTTAGGTGGTAGAAACTGCTTAGAGAATTAACCTCACCTGGTGGTTACTTCCCACTAAAGGGTATTATTATGATAATTAAAGGTGTTGGGGTAGGGTATAGCTAGAGTAGGATTCTATAAGATTTCACACCTCTTGGAAATTCTGTGGACGTTTGGTAAAATCACTGCAATAACAGGAGAACCCAGAGCCCAGAGTTTCCTCATGCAGAAAATCAACATAGACATCCAAAGAGGAAAAGCGAGTTGTCTCATGCGACAGAATGGGTAGTCCCTTCTATGGACGAGATGTTTTACCTGTAAAAATGTTCAATAAAATTTCTATATCTGATAGTAATACGGGTACATTTGAATCTTCTTAGTTTTTCACTTCTAAATAAATCCATTTCCAAGACACACATAATCTAGATTCTAGACTAGAACATCATTATTACGTGTGGGATGACAGATCGATACCTTGCACTCGGCACTTCAATCGATGTTAAGCATGAATCATTAATTGGAGACCTCGATATCAGAGTGATCACACCCACATCTTGATGTCATCGTCTAGCTAACGTCTTTTTCAAAGTTCAGGTCGATTATTAAATTATTAGTAGTTATTATATTAGGAACAGGTCGGTGAGAACAGATGACTTGGTGATCCTGATTGCCTGTTGGTTAGCGGTGTCTCCGCTGAATTTGTTGAATCCTTTTTTAATGTTAGGAGATCTTCTTCGATTTTTTACAATACTTATATAAAAATATTACTATAAATCAATCTTTTTAAAAGTAGAAGGTAAGAATAATGATTTCTCATTATCAGAAAAAAATACCAGCAGCATAGTATTAGGTCACCCATTTGAATAAATATTTTACTTGGAGACTTTTTCTTTGTCTGTGAGACTCGGAAAGTAAATTGTGTAAGTAGCATGATGGTGGCATTTCTTCATTCATGAATAAAAATATAAAGAATATCTATAATCCACTTAAAGACTTCAGGCATGCCTAGAGCTCCCGTTATAAGCGGTAAATAGAGACTGTATTGGGTTATTTCTATTAATTATTCCCAACATGTAGGAGGCTTGGTAGCAAGGACATCCTGTGGTCCCTAGACTTACCATACCATTCTGAAGAGTGAAGATATTGAACAACTCAAACGTATCTTATATTATAAAATGATTCGTTTGTGTGTGTGTCTGTGTTGTGTGTGTGTGTGTTGTGTGTATGTGCGCGAGTGTGTGTGCGTGTGTGTGTGTGTGTGTGCGCGCGTGTGTGTATGTTTAGATCGCTAAAACTCGAGAACCGCATGTCGGATTGGGCGGAAATTTGCATGGTTACCAATGACTGGCTCAGTACGGTTATCCGCTATCCAAAAAGTCCATGTTACAAAAGTTGAGCTTTTTGAAATATTATCTAGCATTCTAGCATATCTAAACATATTTCGCAAAGTAAAAGTCCGATTAACCTGAACTTTGGTAAGGTTCCCTATGGAAGTGTATAAGAGCTATTAAAATTTTCCCAGTTAGACAAGTTGTTTAAAGTAGCTTGTAGTCGCATAAAAAGGGATTCCATTTTAAGATTTTCAAAATGTACACTTTTTGAAAGTTGATCTTTTTTACAGTCAGATTTGGCAGTCCCAATAGATTTCTAGAATGAGAATTCCTTGAACTGAACCTTTCTACATTTTTAACCTTCTACAAAGTATTCTCAAATATAAGCAGTTCAAAAATGATTTTATTACCAACATAGGTGGAACCCATGGTTAGGTGCAGGTTTATGATCAAAATATGGTTTATGATCAAAATAAATATATACTTCTAAAATTATTATACATAATGTGTATATTATAGTATATTTGAATGAATAATTAGAAGAGATGTTATTATTACGAGTATTTCAAAAAGTCATAATATTATCAACTGTCCGGTTAGTTTTGAGACTCAGGATGGGGTCTTCTTTAACAATTTCAGTAGAAATGGCAAAATTCAGGTTCCAACATGCAAGCCTGCATTTATTATACTCGTATATTGGCAATGCCAAACATTGCGCAACCGAGTCCATAGGTTATAATATATGTAGTGGGTAATATTCCATAACCTGATACCTGATGCAATGAATCAAGAATTCTTAGATACCATCAGAATACCATGCGTTCATCATACCTAGTAATCAAACCTGCCAAAATATTGATGGTGAGATTGGCAATTATACACATAAAATAATGAATTATGTAATTACCGAATATGTACCTACGTACATAACAGTTGTACATGATGAACACATACAAACATACATAGGTATTTAGGATGATTCTGGGAACCGTAAAAAATTATCAACACGAAGTAACAACATAATCATCGAACATGCGTTTTTTTTTAATCATTGGGTTTTATTATTCAATCGAATTGTAACCTTCAGATCGGAGGTTCGAGTCTCGAACATATTTTTAGTAAGTAAGGCCGGTTTGAAGATAAATGTGATGGAAAAGTAAATAAATACATGATTGATAACAGATAACTTTTGATTACTGTTACAATTTTTTCTCATTACGAGCTAAACTTCATAGTTTCAATGCAAGGACGCTTGGTACAACAATTTAATTCTTCTGAACTTGAAAACTCCTCATTTCACTTGAAAACAGAAAACATCTCGAAGTATCAAAGTATCACTATACTGATAACCAGCTACCCTCAGCACCTCATGCACCTGTTACTATACCTGCGGACTAATACATTGAAGTAAATCATTGAATCTGTATGACACTCGCAAAAGTTTGTTAAAGGCCGGTCTAGTTAAGAGTAATATGGAAAGATCTTCTAACGAATTTCTGATCCTGGGCGATAATGAAAGTCGAGTGACCTTTGATTTCAAAAGCATCCTGAGCTCGGGTGGAGTGTAGTCTTCTTACTTGAAAGGTAACCTTGCTGAGCAGAATTGATATTGGACATGATTCAATGCTCATGGAGATGATCTTCATAATGCACTGGAAGATAATCGTCTTATTCCCATTATTGTTCTTGGTGATCTTCATGATGCTTATTATACTGTGAACATGTGCTGTATGAAGTGGTTCGTCATGGAATGACTTTCGTTTATTGCAAAAAAAGCAGTCAAAGATCAAACCCTTTTCTTAAAAAGAGACAGGTTAATACTTAGTTTAAAATCAAGAACTTTAGTGAACGATACTTTTGACAAGAGTATTTTCAGAATGCCTGGGTTATAAAATGTAGCGTATGACAGAAACATTTCGCATTTTACGACCAACAGTAATCATTGGAAAATATACAATCTCCTTGTCAGCGTTGATCTGAAATATGCAGCTATGCGACCTGTTCTTCTTCTACATGTACAAGTGACCGTAATCCATATAATGACTGTAAATCACACAAGGGCTTCCTTTATCTGCCCCCTTCACCGACCTAGCAAAGGTTGCCATTAATATTAATGCAGATCAAGATGCTACTGGTGTTGAAAACATGGTCGAGCTTTCAATGTCAACATTACTATACATTATACACTTACATATTACATGTGTTACTATTCACAAAGCTTTATCAAGATAAGTGGAAAATATAAATTAGGGTCAAGGGGGGTATTTACGAACAGGGGGTAATTACGAACAGTGGTCATTGTACCTAAACAGGATAAGATATTTCGAATCTGGTGGTTGAATACTATTATTTTGAATTGTTTTTACAGGTTGAACACAAGTTTTCGATAGTATTTATTTTCAGTTGTAGTTAGTAAGCTAGTGAAAATAGATCTATCAAAAAAATTGATTTTTGAAGTTTTTGATTTTTTTAAAACAATTTTTTAGGTAAGTGTTACTTGAATTTTTATCATTATTTTACTTTTAATTATTGATAAGCATGTTTTTGGTTATTATTTTACAAAAATAATTGTTTTGACCATTTTTTAAGTTATTGTTTTTGGGTGTTCTTAATTACCCCCGCATTTTTTTGCTATGGGGTAATTACGAACGCATATTTTGGGTGTTTGTTTTACCCTATAACTTTTTTTGTATTTATCAAAACACTCAGAATGCCCCGGAACTACAAGATGAAGAAACCACCTCCTTTGTATACAGAAGCACAAATGATATCTGCTATCGTATTAGATGTTTTTCATGGCAACCTGGCTGTCAGAAGAGCAACGGCAGTGTTTTGAGATTCCGCAAACCAAAGTAGAATTTTCCAAACGTAAGGCTCAAAATCCTGAAATACTGGGAGGTTGTAAGAAGTACCAAGATATTAGTACCCTAATGTATTGGACCCAATGAAGGTATTTGTGTACTTGAACATAGCAAAAGAAAGGAAGAAAAATGAAAGTGTAGAAAACGAAAAGAAATATAGAGGGAACAGTTTCAAAAAAGAAGAAAGAAATGAAGGTAGAAGAAGACAAATCTGAGATTGACAATGACCTAGAAACTATTGATAAGACCAAAATCTGTAAAAAAAAATGAAAAAAATATATAAAACACCTTTCAAAAGCTCTCATAATTAACTATTACTATTATTATGCTTTTATTACCAGCCTCCGTGGCGTAATGGTTGTGACTACTGCCCGTAGTCCAAAGATCCTTAGTTCGATTCCCGGTTGGAGCAGACTTTTCGCACAGAAAATTCTGTCCCCTCCGAACATGTGAGGCTGGCGATTCCGGCCCCACCCAGGCTGGGTGAGGTTAATGTGGGTAGCTGGTACGATTCCCAGCGAATGGCGGGTGAAACCCCCGTCCTGTCTACCTCAAGTCAGGATGTTAAAACCAAATAGAATCAATGGACATGAAAGGAGCCTAGATATTGGATCTGGGCGTCCATATAATCCTCTCACCACCGTGATTTAGGTATCTTTACCTATCTCACGGACACGAAATTATTATTATTACTATTATTTGCAAGATAGAGATACCCTATTTGATAAGAGCTGACTACCTTCGTGGTTAGGATTCAAACCACTATCCTGTGTGTCCATAAACTTTGCATATTGTCATACAGGTGGCTAAAGACACAAAGTACAATATTGGTGTATTATTTGTACATAAAAATCACATATTGCCATTAAAAAGTTCGTTTTTAATATTGTATAATGTGTTCGCATTTACCCCCGTCAGGCGGGGGTAAATGCGAACAGGCGGGGGTAAATAAGAACACCACTAAACAGATACTACAGTATGCACAAAACTATTTATAATGCACCATTAGAATGCTAAATAAGTCTATATACCAAAAAAATCACAAGACATGGATTTTACAAAAGCAACTCAGGGTTACAGATATGTTTATAAAATGTAGCTCAAAATCGTTCGTAATTACCCCCCTTGACCCTACCTACTAACAATGGAAGTCATAGAATATCGACATTCAATTTAATGGGATACCTACTACCTACCTAATACCTTCATATTTTGATCCTTTCAGTATTATCAGTCTAGATTTGTAGGTTTAAAGTACAAATTGATTTTGGAATCAAAGTAGATAGATAGTAGCAGGCCTGATGATAATCTTATAAGACTCATGGGTATCTTTCATTAACTATTAAAAGCTGTTTGATAAAAAATAGTTACGGTTCGAGTAGGCATTAAAAAATTGAATTCTCATTCATATGATCAAAGTCTCATTTATTTGATAAAATATCTTCAGTTCAAAAAAAGAACAACCCTTGATGTTATATTACCTATACAGACCTGATAATTACCTTGTGTATTTTAACCTGTCAATACATCACCAATAACATTAATTAAATCTAAATTTCAATCTGATTTGTAAAATATCATACTTTCAAAACGTAGGTAAAGCTCGTTATTTTGGTTGTAGTAGATTTGTTTCAGTGACGAGTGTATCTATTAGGTCATCTTGCGTGTTTGTGGTCCGCGGTGGTTGCCGGGTTCTAGATATTATATTATGTATTTCATCTTATGTAGTCATTAGTACTTCTGGTGCTTCTTCTGTTTTTATTAAGTCAGTTAAATACTATCTTAAAAAGTACTCTTTCATGTCCAGATGGCTTCAAAATGTAAATTAACAGGAGAGGTGATCAATATACAATATCAGCTACTATCTCCTGTCTATTAAAATTATTCCTTGTAACGCGCAAATCTCGGAAACTACTGAACGGATTTCGACAAATTTTTGTCTTCAAGAGGAAGTCTTGTGTCCATAATTGGCAGTGTATTTTTTTCATACTCATTAGTTACCTTTATAATCAATGATAATATTTTATTGTTTTTCTTATGGTTATACTGTGATACTGCAAAATTTACATTACAATTACCTAATTCAACAAAATCTTAGAATTTAACACCGAAACTCTGTGTGTGTGTGTGTGAATTGAAGCTCTATTTTTAATCAATTCCTTGTACCTAAGAATGTAGTCTATCAAAATATTGTAAAGTTTCTGTATCAACTTCGAATAAGAATTGTGTGAAATTTCTGCTTTAATTTCAAATAATTCTTTCAAAAACCTACCTCTATCTATCTCTGGCATCTCTATAAGTTACAAATTTCAAATGACATTAAAGCAGATGTCTTTAAAACATCAACAGTCAAAAGGTAACGTAAAAACTGAGGAGAACGCTCTCTACAATTGACCACACTATTTGAGGAAATTATAAATAAGTACAATTAGGCATTTCTGTACTAGACATTACGGCGGTGCCTTCGTACTGTTTAAATTTAGTCTCATTACGAAGTACGGGATAACAGCGAGTATGTATTTAATCATAGTATTACCAACGAACGTCCAATTCTTACATAAACTGATGATCAAGGATAAATATTTGAGCAGATCTGCGCTGCGGTTAGTTTTCTCTCCGTTATCAGTTCCGTCATGACCAATGACTTCACTTTCTTCACTCATTATCATGCTATCAGCACATCCCTGCTACCTGATCAGCTTTAATTTTCAACACTCGAGTGACCTCACAGCACCCATGTGCATTCCTCTGCAATACTGTAATAGCATTGCGAGTATGTTATGTTGCCATCGCAGTCTTGGTAGACCGAGCACTTTCTTCTATACGAAGAACCTTCATTTTTTAAAGTCTGTTAGAATGTAATACTTGTATGCAATATCTATAGTAGTGTTGTATTGTCTTTCGGAGAAGCCAATCAATAGTATCCTGATTCACAAAAAAGCTCTTAAAAATAACTTAAGACACAAATTTTGTAAGATGAGCAATGTACCTATGTGTAGAACACAGTTTGTTGACGCAAAATAATAAAATTAAAAAAAAAAAAAAAAAAATGTATGCATATTTCCATGAAAAATTAATCGGATAAAGGATTACTAATACAAGAGCAACAGTCCCAGCAGTAGTACAGATAGATATCAAAGGTTTCGGTACAAATAGCTTTCTGCAACTGCTTAGCCATAGCAAAGCTTTACAAGTAAGCGTGTAGTGCTGAACATTCAACTTGGTCCAAGCATTGATATCCAACACAATCAAAACATCTATTCCGAGTGAGTAATTAAATCTTCTTCCATTGTTTCCCCACAATGGTCACATGGAATTGGTTTCGGACCATCTTGATTGGAAGGCCGGAGGGCTGCTCAATGATAGCGGTAGGTGGTCGTCGTTTCTGCCATCTACTAGTTTCTCACACCTGTCTTGTATTGTTTCAGTTCCAACATTTCCAACATACTTTAATAATAAAGCAGCTGTTTTTGATTCCGGTGGCCATAATATGTATAGCTGTGGTGACCGGTTGAGTTGAACTAATTTGCTGTGTTGGCTATTGTGTCCTGTATAGCGTCTCTTTTGAACATGAAGTTGTGAAACATCTTTGTCGCGGCAGCTAAAAAAATCTATAACAAGATTAACGCAATTTTCAATTAGGCATGTCACAAGTGATTCTAGGAAGACCCTTACTCTCTGTTGCCCACAACATCTACACCTGATTATGATCCACCTGGACGTACACTCAGTGACGTCGCACATCCTTGATACCCGGCACAGTTATGCCAACGCAGCAGATTTAATGATACTAGCCAGTGACTCATTGACTTGTAACAATGAGATGAGCAGGCCAAACTTGTTAGAGGTGTTCAAAAGCAAGATGCAAGGTGATGCTACTAGCTACTCGTAACAATGCAATGGACAATGCGACAATAGGGACACCCGTAACCTTATGATTGTTGTCTGCATCGTAAATGTATAAAATGTTGGCTTTTGCTTTCAATTCATGGTTTAAACTATTATTTTTACCTGTAATTTTGTTACCTAAAAAATTACATAATTATGAAATATTTTTTGTTAGATACCTCATATTTGTATAAAAAATGGCAGATGATTTTATTACCAACAAATCTTATCTAAATTAGTTCTATAAACCAAACAAAGTAAAACTAAAATAGTTATCCAATGTACATAAATGTATGAATTTTATTCAGGTACTTGGTCTTTTCTGTTACTGACAAGGACATTCTGGTAAATAAATCTAAATAAGAGAAAATCGCTGCTCCAAACTGCACTTGTATACATCAATCCCAAGTAAAGAACGTACAACAAAAGAATATATTTTATTAGGTATCTTAAATAGAAGAGGATCTTGGAGTGAGACAATGCTAATTGTACTGAGGGGAATGAGGGGGTAGCTGTTAAGAAACAATGACGACAACGGCCATGATGCACAAATGCATTACTGCCTAAGTGCCTAACGCCTTTCTTTCAATGAAGAATTTTATCTAAGTTTTAATCATATTTTACTGCGCGCAGAAATAATTCAGAATTCACTGAATGGATGAGGTTGAGTTATTCATACAATGGTGATCAGTTGAATCCTGATTCCAATGCAGAAGAAAAAATCTTATGAAAATCTTAGGGAAACGGTGAGACTCAAAATATTTCATGATTCTGATAATGCGAAATATTTGGTGTAAGAAACTTTAAGATTGTGGAAAAGAAGTTTTACATTGAGATAATCAAGCAACATAAAAAAATAAAAAGATTTTCCGAATATTTTTTTCTACAGGACACACAGACATCTTGAGATACATGTAATTATGTCTCTATTCTACAGGACAGCTAAAAACAAAGGATACACTAAAATATCTTGAAGCAATTTGAATTTTCAAAAAAAAAAAAAAAAAATCAAATGAAAGTTTCATGATTTTGCAGAGGAACCTTTTTGGATTAAGTTTGAAAAGATAAGTTCAATTTGTTTGAAAAGATTTTTAATCCGACTTGAAACTTCCAAGATAAATGCAAGTACCGACGCAGATGCGTGAACAGTTTATGCATCTATAGCGAAAACCATTATATTTTTTAAAAAATTAATGATTTCATGATCCAGTTATGTCGACACCCAGTGACTGTAGCAGCAGGACATACAAAGGAGTAGGTACAGATGCAAAGATCATGAGACAGTAAAAAGCCTGTTTGACCTCAAAACATGACACAGTGTCAATCATATCGACTTTGTAGATTACCGCTTGGTTTATATCAGTAATAAAGCTCTCATTTCATGGTAAATATCATGAGTGTATCGCAAAAAGTACATTTATCACCAAGTGTCGTAAGACTAATGAGTAGGTAGGTGTAATCAAGTCAGAGGGTTATCTCACCAAGTCCCTTTAGTAAAATGAAATTCAATAAAGAAGTACTTCTAAAAATGAGAGGCAGTATTCAATACGACCGACGGATGGCAGTTTTCAGAACTTTATGATATAGATATTATATATATACAGATCATTGAAAACAAAAACTGATCTCTTCACATTTTTGAAGGCACTCTATGTACCTACCTAACTCATTTTTGAAGACTTTCAAAAAATACACAATGATTAGACTACCTCATGATTAGTTCACATTTTATAATGCAAAGTTGATGAATTTAAAATGGGACCATATCTACAATAATAATATATATGTACAAAATTTCGTCGAAATCAGTAGTTTCTGAGATTAGTTAACAGAAATGTAGTTAACAAACAGACTAAAACTAATATGAAACGTCTAGAAATCTGAAAAATACAAAGACGAAGACAATACTTCCGATTTCTAAAATTAGAAAATTAAAATTATTATAAATGATTTATTATTGCTTGCGAATTTGGTCAAATCTTTAGTTAAAAGGTTCTTTTTATTCATAAAATTTACTAACACTGTCAAAGAACAAACTTCTCGCAATAAAATCTGAACAAATAGTTCTTTGTCACTGTAAACACATGAGTACATGAGCTGATGCATTGTTTTGTATGATTGAAATAGGTTTCAGAGTCCTAACCCGAACAGAAACCGGGATATCACTAGTGTGTCAACCTGCCCTGAGTACCAACCAACCCCGGTTTACCCTACTGTTCTAAACAACATAAAATCAACATTTCTTTATGCTAAATCTAATCCATAAAGAGAATACAAGTAAGTATCACAGTTTTTTTAATTGATGCGTCGATTTAAAAAAAAAAAAATTAAAAAAAAAACGCGTCGATCTAAAACGTCGCGACGTTACAAAAAAAGAAATTGCCACGCCCCACCCTTTACAATCAGACATAAAATAATTACAGACAGCCATGGAACCCAGTAAAATCTAAAATCATAATTTTGCGGGTAAAGCTGTTTGACTATAAGCATTTAATTATCTGATAAAACAACTTTCCGTCCATATGAACTTTCGTAACTGAAATGATACGAGCAACGCATCCTTGGCTAACGAACACTTCTCAATGATATTTTACTCAAACACACCACACTGGAGAATGCTCAAGTTTAGGCTCAGTATACCTAAAGTACCTACTTGGCTAACTTTTCGTCACGTCTTGAGCTAAATCTTGTTTTGTTGAACACTTTGCTCTTACAGGATGACTCAGGAGTAAAATGAAAATCTATACATTAGATTATTATAATTTAGGAGGATGCCGACGGCGTAGATAAAATTATAGTTTTATTGTAATTTACGTACAATTTGAAAAAAATATTATTACAAATATTAGAATTATGTATTAAAATCAATATTATTACCAATATCGAGGCTCAACAGTTTTATATATAAAAAAATTGGTACATATAACATAGCTTTATTTTCGAACAACAATCAAATTAAAGTTGGTAGATGTAGTCCAAGGAGGGATTGGGAGGAAAAGTCCCGAGAATCCCTCTCTGGACCACCAAGGACAAGGATTGGTAGAATAAGGTCTTGGCTTTCGTTTCTCCGCTTTTCTCTTTTAATTTTTCCCCCACTTATTCGACAAACTTCTTCATCTCCTGACAGAAAGGCCCCATGGACTTGACTGCCAATCCTTTGAAAATGTATCCATTATTTTATTTAGGTAAATTTATTGATTCTCTATAATATCAATATCGCTTTTGCTTCTTCATCTTAAAAAATAATTTACTAGCAAGCACTAGGTGTGCAGGATATGTAGTTATACAAAATCTACTATAAAATTAAGTGTAAAGCTAAACTTTAGTACACATTTTTTATTGTAAAACAAGATTTCGAGATAACAACGTAAACACTCTAACACTTGAACCACGAAATTAGTATTCAATTAGAGCTACATTATCAAATGTTCTTCTTTCCACTACTTCTACTGATAGCACTTACAAAAATAATGAAACAATATTTAATGAATAAAAGGTACTTACAAAAGAATTTTCGATTATTTTAAAAAATACTTATCCGCCAAAAAAATAACGTTGAAAAAGGGCCAAGTTCCATATCTTCTATCTATAGTTACAACCGTTCAAGAGTTATGACTTGTGGCAGACACCGTACGGTGCGGCGTACGAAAGAGACCTCTTTAATAGGGATTTTACTTCGTAAGAACAAAATCATAAAACAAAAACAAACAAACAAAACAAAATTACATAAGGAAATAAACAATTAAAGAAGCAACAAAACAAAACAAAAAAATCCCTACTTACTTTGATAATGTATCGAAATGTTTTGTCGAGCCTGGATATAAGATATATTATCTGCAGGAACCGGACATTTTCTCTTATATCCAGATTTTGCCATGAAACTTTTCCCAGATTTTTTTTTTTATATCTAGTTCTGTTGTACATCAAGTTTCGACTTACTAATATAAACACCCGGTATAAGATGTCTATCCACGACCTAATCCAGCTAAAATCACACGATTTCAGCACTAAGCCTTTCTCCGCTAACATGTCACTTGTCACATCTGACGATCAACAACAGTCGATTCTTTCAGGAAACTAAAATTCATTTTTAGCCGCATTACAAGAACATAGCAACCAGTTAACAAATAATGGTGAATGAAGAATGTGTGTAAATTTTAAAGAATTTACTTTACTATCTTATGCAACTGTTCAGACATTTAGCTAGCTCACCTAGCTATGGATAAAATGATAGGTTAGCTATTAATTGGGTACATATCTAATCCCACATTCAGTAGGTAAGTAGGTTCATGGATGGAAGAGATTCATTAAAATTAACTGCTCCTAGCTCCTAGGTATACAAAGGAAAGTTTTCAGCTTGTTATGGTTCAAGTGTTAATGTAGCTACTTATAAAATAAATTGTACGTGTGCGATAGTCCTTCCTATCTACATTTCAGAATAATTACATATTTAGATTGGACAGACAGAAGACATCTAATGCATTCTATCTATCTCTGCACTGCCGAACAGGCCACGTTCATAATTTGGTGCATTAAAACTTGATTAGATACTTGGGCTGTAGCTTCTGAAATTTGTTTCATTCGTTATACGTGCCTATTACGAGTAAATGCTCCTCCATACAACATAATCAACATAAAATGTTGAGTATATAGATTGTAGATTAATCGAAACATACATTATGTATATTTACTACCTCATAATAAAGGTAATCTGCAGAAATTTTGCAATACCACAGGCAAAATAATAATCAATGAATGAAAGAACACACTATTTACCGCAGAATTACGATTGTATGTAGTCCATACTTTAATAAAGAGCATGGGATACATTAGATTTGAGACTCACTTATTTAATACTTTAGGAATAAAAATTGTGGTATAAAAAGTTACTGTACTCATGAGTTCGAGTACTTACTGGAAACTAAACTTACGTGTAGCCAGCGTCGATGGCATGTTGAATACACCGGTTCCCTTCAGAACACCGAAGTTAAGCGACATCCAGCGAGGTTAAGACTTGGATGGGTGACCATTCAAATTCTAATTCTCGTGACGCTGGCTTTTCCCGGCCCCACTCAGGCTGGGTGAGGTCAATGTGAGTAGCAGGTTTGTGAGTTTCCTGCGAATGGAGGGTAAAACCCCCGTCGTGATATGACCATGGCAGTTGAAAGCGACGTTAAACCCCACTTAAAAAAAAAAAAAAAAAAAAAAAAAAAAACTTACGTGTGGCCGTTATTGCCGTAAATCCAAGAAATTTGCTCTAAGTATCTACCTTATCTATTAACATTATCTGTTGACTTAGAAATTTGCAACAATTATGATGGGTTGTAATATGTTTCTTAAGCTGATTAAGAGACTCAAGGGAGGATCCAAAAGTCACCTGGACAGAGATATGTGCTATTGGGTATGAAAATTTGTACTATCTCAAAATTAACTTCAATATGATATTAGTTATTATTTTTTTAACAGGGTTTGCGTTAGGACACCCAACCGTAAAATGTAGAAGTAGAAGAGCCAGAACCAACCAACCTCAAATACGACGAAGAGGTTGAACAATGTCGACCCCAATTAGGTTTGTAAAAAGTTAAAGTCAAAGAATAAATTTAGTTATTTTCACGAGACGAGGGTTTTACCCATTTGCTGGAATCTCACAAACAAGCTACCCACATTGGGCTCATCCAGTCGATATATTAGAACGGGAATAGCCAGCATCAACGGGGTTCTAATTTGAATGGTCACCCATTCAACTCCTAACCTCGATGGAGTTGATACTATCTTCTCTACACATTTTGCAATAATTTCTGTTACGTATGAGTATGCATCATCTATGTACAGTACATGTGGCAGAAGAGAAGAAATATAATTATGTATATTAAGCAAGTTTTATGGACGGGTGGGGAGGTATTTACAAGTGCCATTGAAGTTCTCTCTAATAGTATGAGTTCAAAAGACTTTGAATTTTGTATTAACCTATACACTTGCACACCTTAGTATGTCTCATAGGGCAAGAAACTCATAGGTAATTTTGCTTAGATCATTAATACTTACTAGGGGAACTGAATAATTAACATAATTATTTTAAATATTTATGTTCAAATGTTTAGATACTAAAAAAATATATATTCATAATATGAGTCTAGGACTCATTGTCATCTGATAGACATGGATTGAAATATATATTTAAACTTGAAAAAGTTGAGAATAACGCACATTTGGATGTGGAACCTAAGTGAGGTGGCTCTCCTTAACAGATTTTACAACATAAAAAAAAAAAATTGAAACAAAACGTTTGCAAATCAAACAAATATTTTACTACAAAGACGAAAAGTCTCACAGTAAAAGAGCAAACAAATGCTTGCTGGATATGTAAATTGTAAAGGGACTAATATTTACGTGTGATATAACTACGAAAAAACTGATACATACAGGTGGAACTGACCTTCTTAGGTAAAACTAAACAAATTCAGTAAGTCACTAATAACATTTTGTAAAAAATTACGTACGAACGTAATTATGTAAATCCTTGAGATACAAATAAGCTTAAAATAGAATGATAAAGAACCTAAATTGCTCTTGGCTATTTGAATATTATAATATTCTGGGTACAAGTTTCAAGTTAGTAAACTCTTCTCAAATGTATGCAATCTAACGAACAGGGGTGATAACTTGGGTTCACATCTTATCTTATCATACAACATTAGTATCTTGATATGAAACTACGTCATGTTACTTTAAAGCCATGGGTAAACTCGATAATGGTGAAGTCGATACTTGTGGAAAACTAAAAGCTCCCGCCATTTTTTTCATACACTGTGGGACACGTTGGAAAAAAGAATGCAGTGAATGCGTCAATTATACCAGTAGGATGTCTGAAGAAAATGAGCACATTCTACATGAATGTAAGTTATCCACAACAGGGATCAACAGGAGTGATGGGACAAGGGATGTACTATAGTACAATGTGTGCATGAGGTTAGAAATGTCAGATAATGTTATAATATCAAAAGTATAATCACTGACACCTTAGAACACCCCTGATCGAACACGACTAGAATATGACATGTAGTGTGTTGAGTGTCAAACTACTGACCATCAGGCGACCAGTTTGGATGAGGCAAGAGCAACTCTGCTCGAGGATGTGTTGTCTTTTCAGTGGATCAATGAGAATCTGGTTATAACCATCTTCGATAACTTGGTGGATGTAAGTTTCCACAAAGATTTTACCTATTGGACACAAGAACTGGTTCCGTAGAACATCATCCTGAGAAATTGTAAAATGAATGACTGACTTGCGGTCTGATGAGTCCTTCTTATAATCAACTTATTCCTTGTCTTTGAATGTGATTAGAAAGTTACTGTTTTACGTAATATCAGAATATGAGGTACTCTAAAAATATAAATTATATGTTCTAATAACATGGAATAATGCTTTTAAAACTTATGTAGATAGATCTATTACAGATATAAAATGAAATAAATTTTCTATTACAATTTAGTCACTAAGCCTTTCTAAAATATAGAAATTTCAATTATCAATATTTTATTTTACTTTATCTGAAAGTAATTACTTAGAGATACAAGAAAATTTCTCTACTCAAAATGCTTCGTTAGGTACTCGACTTTGCATCTCCTTCTCCGTCCACTGAAGTGCCCTCATTAGCAACACTGAAAGTTACGTTTACGTTAAAACCATCCGCATAATCTTTGAAACTGTCAAACACCGTCATGGGAATAACGAGACAGTCCCCCTTGTGGAACACAGTTGAGGGATCTTGATGATTTGTGATGGGACCTAGAAATGTCAAGAGAATAAAATGTTATAGGCAAAAGCTCTCTCTTTGCTTATGAATAATATTAACTCTTGGTTATTTCTTTTTCTTTGGCAGGTGCATCAAGGTTAGCTTAAGGAATGTGCCAGCCTACCAACACGCAGTACTCGTTACCTCTTGAAAACATTTTTTTCCACTCACCAAAGTAGGAAACAACCTTTCCACAGTCGTTATTGCTATTCTTGGCTTGTATCTTATAAAGATAATGGATCCCATTAAGCTTGATTGCAGACACCCAAATAAAAAGCATAGCTGTTTCAGCAAAGCATTGATTGGCAATGTTCAATGTGAAGTAAGCACTATCTTCCTGGAAATCTGCATGGATGATGAATATCTTCTCATTGATGATACTTTCAGTTTCAATAATGCTACTGCTGACGAAAAATGACGTAGTTTCATTGCATCCAATTATTTCTATTGGGATGTTAGGATGATCAAATTTGAAGTGTGTTATCAATCCAGAAACTGAAAGAGTTGACACAAAATAATGAGAAAACTGAACATATATTCAATCAAACACAGATATAATGCATAATATATTTGGCGTTAGACCTATGGTTATTGATATTACATAGTACCACATCATAATAAAGTCACAAGTTAGATCTATGCCAAGGTTGTTATAACTTTATAACATACCAAGAAATGTTTTACTCTAGCAATATAATCTTTGTATAATGTAGGTACCTATGTCCTATAATAATTTATTTATGATTCTATATTAAAAAAAAAAAAAAAAAAAACTTGAATATTCTATTTTAGTAAAAATAATAATCATTTTTCTTCCTAGAAGTTACAGTGATTATTTCTGGATATATCTTTTCTGAATGTAAATAATTTTTTAGAGAAATAAAGGAGTTAAAGGAAAGGAACAGCTTGTATGAGTTCCTCTAATTGTACCTCTCATTGTAGTTTTATTTCAAGTGTTAGGTTGGTTCCATAAGAAAAAATGTACCTGAAACAAATTTGCGACACGAATCTAGTGGACAAACAATAGGTTTGAACTTCATACTTCCACCAGAAGACTTGCCGGAGTCCAATGAGCTGTTGGAAGTTTTCTTAAATACTTCTTCTAGGACTTCATGAACTTCATGTTCTTCTGAGGTGAGGGAATGTCGATCTTCTTCTTGATCTTCTGTATCGCTCTTATTAGAAGAGTAGGAAATATTCATACCCGATCTTCCGGCTATCATATCAATAAACGATTTCTTGTGTTCAGGTGGTCTTAGTTTGACGACTTTCAACTCGTCATTTGAATGATCTGCAATAAAGATGCTCCAGTGGTTAATCTACAATAATAGTATCATAGGCCTGGTGAATATTCCACATCATACCAAATCAGAATCGTAGAAAACACTTTCTGGAACGAATAATGAATTAAATGAAATTTCCAGAACCATGAACTTCTATTCTTCTCTTTTAAACCTTCCTTTTCTTCAGAAAATGTATTGGATAATGATAGTAATATTATTTCTATGATGAGCTATGTTATTAAAGCTACTTCTTTGATCATTACCTGGAACTTGCAACTTTCTCCAACTCCTTCCACCAACTGTATGAGGTCTCAAGAATTCTGGACAGTTTATGTCCCTCCTTGAACTACTATTCTTCATATCAACAAATTCAAAATCATCTGTAAAAGTAATTTTTTAATAGCCTGTATGGAATATTTTAATAATAAATTTTAACAATATTTCTTCATGCTTAGGTATAATATTATGTTATTTTCGTAGTCAAATACTGGTACATTGGTACTAAGGTACATGAGGAAACCGCATTACTAGCGAATCTGCACATGCCAGTTTATACGGCAACGAATGAACGATTGGACATAGGTACTAGAACAATATTTCCAAACTTCAACCCGCAAGATAATTATTGAAATGTTTAAACCCATTTGAACCACACACTTCTTAAATAAATTTGGACGTTCAGTAGGTTAATTTGATCTTGGAGCTAGAACGAAAAACCAACATGGCATCATCGCAGCACACAATGGTCATAATCTACTAAACTTCATACACCATATCTTGTACCAATGTCAGTAGAGATAGATTCACTTTGTCCTGGCAATTTTACTATTTAAAATTATCCTAATACAAGTAGATTAAAAAATCCTGCAAAAAGACACAGAGTTAATTAATATAAAAACACATAATATAGTAGGTAGTGGGCACTTACCTAACTACAATAGCAAGTAACGCAACTTTTACAAGTTAGTACATAATCCACTACTTCAATTTTGAAATCACACATATTTTCACCGAACTAGTGAGTGTATCATAATGAATAATGAGGATACCTTACGTATTGCAGAGTAATTTGGGCGCCTATTTATTCTTTTGTCATTTTATATACATTTTATGTAGTTATACCTAATAATACTTGTATTGTATTGAAAATTATGAAACTCAAATCAAACTTCCTACTTCCTTAGGTAAATATGGTAGGTACAAACATCTCATTTAAATTAAACCAAATAAGATTCCTTTACAAAAGAAGTTTTGGAAAGTTCTTTTGGGTTTCGGAGCATAAAATTCTTCTTGATTTTATCACTTCCTTGTACAAGTTCCACATTTCAACATTCACAGGTTAGCTCACCTGTTTTATCGGTGTCCTCCTTAGCGTCCTGGAACTCCTCCTCAGATAGTTCCCCTTCATCCTCCTGCTCCTCTTCCCTCGCTTGCATGACCTCGGAAAAGCAGGGGCCGCAAATTTCATGGCCTGAGGCACACCGGAACACAGGTTCAACCAATGCCATGGCACAGCGCTCACAATTTTCCTGGCCTAATTCTCTCTTCTCTACGTCGGACATTTTCTTGATTGTTTAGTTTTTAATCCAAACAAATTAAAATGGATGATACTTTAAAATCAAAATCAGAAATTAATAAATTGTACTTGCGTAAAAGACTTTGAAGCTTATCACTCATGGTTCCAGTGTCATGGCCAGAGATTAAAGCAGGCCTCACGATGAAGTTCTATTTTGGACCATGGTATAATATGGAAATTACTATGGGTTCAATTGAATTTAATATTGTATTCCTATTATTTAGTCATTTCCTTTCAATGAGATTTTTCTTTCGGTCAGTGAAAGTTTGATACTGATAAAACATACCTAATAATGGCAGGTACCTAGTGATTTTAAAGGATGCTTGTCTTCTTGCTATTATCAGGAAGAACTCTGATGCCGACAAGTTCACTGGTCCCGTCAAGTAGAAATGTAAACAAGTAAGAAAGTTCAAAATGTGAATTTCAAGTTGAATCACTAGCACGTAAGAGTAGCTATCTTGTAATTGATTCTAGGTGGAAGTAGTTCGGAGATCAAAGAGAAACAATCGGAGAATACAAATCAATCTTCAAATAAAGGAGAAAGGACCTCTCTTGTAGATGTAGAGGACCTATCTTGAGCAGTAACTACATGTATATTATACATTTTATACATCCTTATTCCCCTAATTAAGTAGAAGAAGAGTTCAATTGTTAGAGCGCTTAGAAATATCATGCTTAAACATTGTCGAAAGTTCCATCAATGATTTCACCCTTTTATATTACTATTCGGATAAAGTTAAACATGAACATTAACTTAAATACTAAATTAGAAATGATGGAACACGAGTATGATTGTCCTCCAGCCAGAGAACAATCCTTTAATTTTATTGGTGGTGTCTTCAATAATGCTGTAATAAAATAAATTGGTTTTCACCTACAACTAACATCAAGCTCACCTTATAAAATGCAATTTTCTTTTTATCTTAGAGACAGAACTATGTAGGTACCTACTTACACTAGACAGAATGTTAGATATGATTGGAACTGTTACGAGTACATTCGCCTTATGGAAAAGTAGTGAAGCGAAGAAATGACACCACCTTGACAGCAGTCACAATTATTGTGTAATTCCAATGAATGTCGAACCTTATTATTATTTCAGTCACTATGGGGTCTTTGCTGACTAGAGAAAGAATTTTTTGGGGTGACAGACATCTGGACTAACGATGTCCTGAATAGTATGTTTTGTTAAGCAGTTCGCACTTACATATTATGTGCATGTACATAATTTTTATTAGAATGTTGGTGTTCAATTGAAAATGTTTCATCAATTACAAAGAGTATTTTTTAATGTTATATAAAATATTTTTATTTTTGCTATGATAAATGTCCTGTTGAGCCAAAAAAGAATGCATTGATTGATTTCATATTTATTCTGGAAAAACTTCATGATCAGGTTTCTCATGAAATAATTGGGATATTCAAGATATTATTACGCAAAATTCTTTGTCTTCTTCTCCACACTATAACAAGGAATACCAAAGGTCAAAGGACATATGCCTCAGTTACTTAGTAACATTCTAATTGATTCTATTACAACGACTTTGCTATCTATCTACAATTTTAGTTTTGCTACCTTAATTCAAATACTTTATTAATTTTAAATTTATATGTACCTACATGTATCAAAAATCTTCCATATTAAAAAAAAAATATTATGATCATGACAATTTGTGTCGGCTTGTCAGGAGCTGCTCTGATTACCTCCTTAGTAATTAGCAGATCCGCTTGCAATATTAAAACCAATTAGCTATATCAATCCACTTCACATACATAAATACCTCAACACCGGACCGGACAATGTCGACACAAGGGACTATCTTTGACACAGTTCAGTGACTTGACTGATGAGCATCAGGCTACCCTCTGAAGTAGAAGTTGGTGTGTCAAGAGTTGATTAATGCAATATGTTCTTTCAGAAACGTTTTTATGATTGGATAGTTGATAGAAGAAGGGTTAAGAATAATAGAATCAAAATAATAGTTTTTCCAAATCTATAAAAGATACGATAGGTGCTCCTTTAAATACCTACATACATATATTGGAGAGTAATAAAATCTGGAAAATAAATAAATGGAAAATTGAAAAAGCTACTCTCCTTAGTAACGATATTTCTACCTGACAGTGATATTTGCGTGGATTCAGAAGTTGTTAAAAGACAATTTATAAATTGTTTCATATGTAGCTGTATTGTAAACTCCTAAATCAACAAATTTATGTTTTAACCTTGTAAAATTTACATAATGAAATCATGAGGAAGAATCGTATGTCTGACATCCCACCCCTATGGTAAATTATATACTTTATTTTTATTTCAATATCCCAAAGACTTATGAATGAGCCAAAAAAATAGTTCATGAATCTAGTTTTTATTGATTCTCATGGATATGCTCGCTTTTATTTTTTCCGGCTAATGTTCTTCTGTTTTTTTTTTTTTTTTTTCTTCTTCTTTTTTCTTTCTGCTTTACAGTATATTCTATTCGAGGTTATGTTACTTTTTTGAAAAAAAGAAGAAATAAAAAAATAAACATTCTGAATCTAAGGACATAAATATTACAAATTTCAAGGTCATATTCATATTTTTTCGCCTCAGAAATTTTTAAATCTAATAAAATCTACCTATGAGGTACCTTCATTGCTCATGAGTTGGATTTATCATGATCCTCGATCACATCATTTATAGTATGTACCTATATGCATGCAAATTATGTAAATTAGAAACCTAGTATTTATGTAAACAGTAAATTAGAAAACTACATTTGTACGACCAAGAATACTTTAAAGGTACTAAAAGATTTTTTTTTATTACTTTTTTAAAAGATAAGTGTTTCACAGCCTTTTATAATTCGTAGCCATGAAACAAGAGCTACTGTAGACGCTTGTGGTCTGTGTTGAAGCCTACCTATCTCGTAGTGTGCCTCCCCTCTGATCGGCGAGAAGTGACACAATACTTCCCAATAAGGTGCGCACACGAGCGCACCGGAAGGTATCCCATACAAACAACTATAACCCAATTTTGAATACAAATTTTTGTCGGCGCGGGTGTTCGAACTGCACGGGACCTTCCGCATGGCAAGCGAGTGCTTAACCACTGAGTTATGTCACAATCCCCATCTACGATAAATAAGAAAAATAAAAAATATCTTGTTCACAGACGGACAGACAGACGCACGGACCAATGGCCAAAAGCAATATTTTTGGTATGATTCGTCCAGAAATGTGAAAAACTGGGTAGGTCAAATTTTCGACGAATACAATACTTTCCTTATTCTAGGATAAGGAAAGTAAAAAAAAAAAATAGCTCCATATTAATTAGCTCCAAAAAAATAAATAAAATAATAACAATAACCCACGAAAGGTTTTAATGTCAATGTGACAGTAAAAATATCCATTTTTTAAATACATAGTATATGTACATAACCGACCTCAGTAGCTTGATCGATAAGGCAGCGGACTTGTACCCTGGAGGTCGGTGGTTCAAGTCCCGGTTTCAGTGTAGATTTAGTAAAGCGAGTTTGAGTAGTTGTGATATCACGAAAGTGATTAACACAAATATGATAACTACATAGTATATGTAGACTATAGGTTATAGGAAAAATGACAGTCACAAAATAAATACATCAGATCTAACATGACTAACATCCTAAACATCTATGTGGACAAGCCTTAGCCAATACCAAATACATAAAATTTGGCAGTGCCAAATACATTTTTACTGGCCATCATGCCATCAAAGTATGTACCTACTATAAATATACCCAAGTCAAATATTGTATTGCCAATGTCCCAAGAAAACCATACTGCCAATAAGTCAGGGAGTACTGACAACTTGTCACCATGGAGAACATTCAATAAGTCGCATTTAAATGACAAAAGAAATATAATGGTATTACACACAAAGAGGTACTTTATGATATGAAGTTATTCAATACAATCTTGCAAATATGTATAAGTGGTAGCATTGAATTTGCTTGAACTTTAACAATGTATGTAAGTTATTGTTGATCTACTATCTACTACTGATGTGGGAACATTTAGGATTGAACTTGTTGATATTGAAAACATCATGGGCATGAAATTAGATGCGTGTTTACTTGGTATACCTGGTAAAGTAAATAAGGTGCTGGCGAGGTAGACTTAAGGACACCATACGTGGACTGGACTACGGATTAGATCAGCACTTGATTGTGGCTTGGATTAACAAACACTTACTGTTCGATTAGTTTGATGAAACATTGACCTTTGAGTAAGGTCCAGGATGGCTGAGATGGAGATGGCTCTCGTATAGGTATACCGACTATTATATAATTGTAGGTACCTATATAATATCTACAGAATATAATCTTATAAAATAACAGAACTTATCAGAATACAACATACTACCTATGAAAATAACAAAAAAATGTTATACAATATGAAACTTTTGTGGTTTTTGGTTTGTTGATTTTTGTCTACCGCTTGAAATTTTTCATTGGCTCAGTTCAGTTCAAATGCCTAAGCTATATTATTTGTTATGTCCATTTTATAACTGATAGATACTTTGAGTCAGTTTCTAAATTATTTCCTTCAAATTTCAATTTTTATATCCACATACAAAGAAATAATGGTTCTTCAACACAAAGCTATGGAGTATTCAATATTTTTACAATGTGCGTGGCAGCCCAATGAAATCGTAAGGTTGAGAAATGCACGCGCTAATAAGGTTAATTATGTGAGACCAGATAATCTTTCGCCTATCTCATTATGCTCAACAGTCAGCTGGTGTGAAGCCGACAGTATTGCACCGACACCTCTTCTGTACCACATGAGATAAAGGAAACCTGATAGATCCCACAACACACAAAAATTCTTTAAAAAAGCCATGATCCAATCCAAAAAAAAATCTGGTGTAAACATCACACGACTTTCCTTATCTCCCAAAAAGGAGTCGAATTCCGCCACTGGTGACTGAACGGTAACAGATAACTAAAAATCAATGCCAAATTCGTGATCAGCACTTCAAAATCATTTAATTTGATATGTCACAACCCCCATCTAGGATGAATAATAAAAAAGTTAGTCCAATCGGGTCCCCCTACAATACCGGTAAATTGGGGCCGGTTTCCAAAAAGTTAAAGATATCAAAAAAAATGATCAGAGTGAACCCCTATTATTTTTTTAATCTGAGAAAATGTTGTTCTCGAACTTTTTTTGTATCTTTAACCAATTCAAAGAAGCGGTGCTTGCGGCCAATATTTGCGGCCCTGCGGCCGCAGAATGCGGCCGATTTCAACCAAAAGTTTCATGGTTCGTCTGGTGTATAAAATTAATTACCATACCAAATTTCAAGTCTCTAGCTCTTACCGTTCTTGAGATATCCTGTTCACACACAGACACACAGACACACAGACAGACACACAGACAGACACACAGACAGACGCACGGACCAATGGCTGAAAACCACTTTTTTGGTATCCTGAGGCTATGATTCGTCCAGAAATGTGAAAAGCTGGGTAGGTCAAATTTTCGACGAATACAATACTTTCCTTATTATAGGATAAGGAAAGTAATAGCAGTTCATAAAACTAATGGCATGATTTTCTCCTTATCAACTTGGCAAGTTTTTACTTTCCTTATCCTATAATAAGGAAAGTATTGTATTCGTCGAAAATTTGACCTACCCAGCTTTTCACATTTCTGGACGAATCATAGCCTCAGGATACCAAAAAAGTGGTTTTCAGCCATTGGTCCGTGCGTCTGTCTGTGTGTGTGTCTGTGTGTGTGTCTGTGTGTGTGTGTGTGAACAGGATATCTCAAGAACGGTAAGAGCTAGAGACTTGAAATTTGGTTTGGTAATTAATTTTATACACCAAACGAACCATGAAACTTTTGGTTGAAATCGGCCGCATTCTGCGGCCGCAGGGCCGCAAATATTGGCCGCAAGCACCGCTTCTTTGAATTGGTTAAAGATACAATAAAAGTTAGAGAACAACATTTTCTCAGATTAAAAAAATAATAGGGGTTCACTCTGATCATTTTTTTGATATCTTTAACTTTTTGGAAACTGACCCCAATTTACCGGTATTGTAGGGGGACCCGATTGGACTAACTTTTTTATTATTCATCCTAGATGGGGGTTGTGACATATCAAATTAAATGATTTTGAAGTGCTGATCACGAATTTGGCATTGATTTTTAGTTATCTGTTACCGTTCAGTCACCAGTGGCGGAATTCGACTCCTTTTTGGGAGATAAGGAAAGTCGTGTGATGTTTACACCAGATTTTTTTTTTTAATTTTTCCCCCTTCATTTTGAATAGGTATTACTTGGAATTCTTGTCAAGTTGTCGAGTTGATAAGGAGAATATCGTTTAAAAAAGAAGAGTAATTGTCCTAAATTTTTAGATCTTTTTTTTTTATCTCATTACTTTTATGGCTAGATCTTTTTTGGATTGGACCTTGGCCATTTTTTGAATATTTTTGTTGCTGTGGTATATCACTATTTTTTTCAGAGACAATGCGAAATTCATAATGTCATATGATCGGGATCGTCTATGGTTTTGCATTATAATGACCGACCCTAATATTTGCCCTATTTCTAAAATTTGGAAATGTCCAAGTGCGAATTCATCAACAGTCAACACTTTTTTGTATCTCTAAAAAGTTCATCAACGCTTACCTCTTTGGTAATATCAAGAATCTACTGCAATGTCAAATTAAAGTTTCTACAGACACAGGAACGAGGAATTTTGGGACATTGGCTCTAAGTCCTCAGTAAAGAACTGAAGAGCCTGTTCTGTGCGGATTCCTTGATTTAATTTCCTTGGATTTCATTTCACCTTATTTTTTATGCTAATTAAGGCAACAATTGTTGCTTGAATATTTCAATATACAGGATCAGATACATACTTACCTATTTACCTATGTACGTATTGTTTCATTAAATGTTTTTTCTAATTTATTGGTAACTTTTATTGAATAATACAGTTTATGCTTCATTACTATAAGATGGGGAAGTTAATTATTCCTCATAATAATATTTGTTTCTCAGGTTGAAACGTTTCCAGAGCTACACAAAAAGTTGATTTTTGTTAAACTATGTAAAATAAGTAATAATTAAAATTTAACCATTATATTATAATCCTTTTGTATGAAGCTGAAAAAAAACATTAGGCCGGAAAAAAAAAACTTTGTTCGTCCAAATCTCTTTGTAAATGGTTTCATTTAAGTAACTTACATTATTATTATTTTAATCTTTACTAGGAGGACACAATATTTACAGTATAAAATTAAGAAAAAATAAATAAAAGACAAAATAGTATGAAAAATAAATAAATAATGAGAAAAATGATAGTGTTCTAACTAAAGGGCGGGATTATTGCGTGTGGCAATCTCTACCACCCAACCCTTATTTATTTATTTACAAACATAAATACCTATTTATGTTTGTGAATTCAGTAAAAAATGTTTTTCTTAGCGGTGGTCATTTCATCTTCAATCTTCAAATTATTGTATTGAAGTACCCATCAAACGCCCAAAAAGTGTGACTTTTTTTAGTGAAGCAAGTATTTTGTAAATATTGCCGACTCCAAGTCGGTAGATAAGTTTATGAGGGGTGTAAAAAAATGAGGAAACTGTAAAGAAAAAAAAAACCTTTTTTACACCTCGTAGATAATATGTAGGTATGGATAACCAATACTTGAATTTTTGCGCTGATTAAAAATAATATTACATTAATAACGAACACTTGATCTCTCAGTTTTGCAGTAATTTAATATTTTTTGATCCAGTACAATACACCCAACTGCCTCGCTTGACCTGTTTCAATTATACAAATAACTAAGGTGCTCTACAGGGCTATGTTGGTAATTGTTAACCAATTGAATAGAGACACCCGCTTTGCATATTCGGACGGATCTACTTTATTGATAAGACCGATCAAGGATTAAAAGATTAAACCGATTTCACACCTGATTTACCTGATTATCTCCCTAATCTACATATTTTTTCGCATGAGATATGCGTAAGCATGCTAGGGCGCTTAGACCATTTGACACTATATATTATAATACTCGGGAATTTATTTTGGTCTATGCGTTTCGAGACGTCCTTTTTAATTTAACAAGGCGAGCGCGAGGTGTTACATTTGGGTTCCTTGTGAGCCGCGCCCTACTTATTTTATAGGACGATTTCACTTTGCAGAAGCCCAACATTCAAGTCAGAGAAAATTTGTTACATTTCATATTATGATTAAAACTCCAGAAAGCTTATTGACAGGGCTATGTTTCCAATAGGGACAGTTTGGTAAAATCACCCTTCTCTTAGTTTATTACAAATTGGAATGCGAGACACAATTATTTACTGATGCTTCTTATTACACCTTATTGTTCAACATGAGTTCAAATCAATTACCAAAACTCCTTTAAGAGAGACATACATTATTAATTTACCTACATATCATGTGCATGTACCAACCTTACTGATGCAAATGCAATAAACCTCACGTGGAATGAATCCGATGCTTATTATCCATACTTGAAATGCATTTATTTTAGAACAACATACTTACATAATAGAAACACAAATGATGTAAGATAACCACATATATGTACCTACACCTGACCTAAGGAAAGTCGAGTGGAAAATATGTATAAAATGTAAAGCTTGTGATGTTCTTCACAGAGAAATGAAGTGGTTACCTCAGGCCTAAGGGTGTGGAGGCTTGGAGGACGCCTAGGACAGAGAGGAATGCCATTTGCTAAGTCTAGCATGTAGGCAATGTGAGCATTAGCATAATTTTCCGGTTTTCAATGTGATCTGAATTAGTTGATGACTTTTGTAGGTATAAGGTGGTGGTGGCGGGGGGTAAAATATGCAAACCATTCTGAATCGCCAAGGCCACTAGCTTTCTTAAGACTTCATGTAGTGCTTATGCCTTATTCGCATGAAATGATTTATAAATATCTTGTTTAATACCAGAAAATATTCTAATCTATCGTACTATAAAGAATATTTTGTATAACACGAGGTAATATTTTATAATTCAGTAGTCACCTTGGCAGAGTGAGTTAGCGCGCTAAGCATTGCACGCATGGTGATCTGGGTTCGCTTCCCAGCGGGGCAGAAATTTTTCTGCTCTGTACTGGATGTTCGGGGTTCACTCATACCTCGTGAGGAAAAATGAGTAGTTACTTGTATGTGGTGGCATTACCAGAGGAAAAAGAAATTAATGTAATAGAATTCGAAAAGTACAGGAGGCTCTTAGTAATGCTGCGCTACCCACAAATATTGTGAAGAGGCCTTGTGCGTCACCACAAATAAAATCATACATACATACATACATATTTTATAATTCTTCTTGGTGGAAAAAAATTCCAACTATACTAGTATGAATGAATTAATGTCCTTCAGTCATACTCTCTTTTCAAATAAGACTTTAAATTTTTGAAGAGTGCCAAAATATGAATCAAATATTCCATGTTTCATAACATTGCTTTTTTTTTGCTCAACTTCTCTAAACTGGGGTTTCAGCTGTTTTATCTTCAAATCACTTGAATGTTACAAAGTAGGTAACCAAATAGCCTTACCGGACGTTCCGAGATTTGGTGTGTTCAACTAGTTATTGTCGCTGTTTCTTTTTTGCTGATGGATGGGGGTTGAACGCCCTCATCCCCAGCTGGTGGAACACTCACACATTGAATCATCATCAAAAAATAAGACGATGTTGTCTTTAGTCTGTTGAGCAAAGGAACTTTCATCATACTTATTACTCGAAGAAACTGAAACGTTGTTGATGAATTATGCAAAAATTTTGCTCATCACATTATAGGTAATTGTATTATAGTATTGTTTTCCCCACCTACTTTTTCTCTCTTACAATCACTCAGAGCCAAATTATGAAACAGGATTAGAATTAAGAGAACCCAGACACGCCCTCAAGTCGGAGTTTTAACCAATCACAGCCCACTATAGCCCAAGTTGAGGGACAGTCTGGATCATCTTAACTTTAATCCTGTTTTATAAGTTGGCGTTTAGACTTTTACAAACCTACATGGTAAGTAGCTTTTTAAATGGAGCAACATATTGAGCATAGAAAGCATCCTGGAACAGAGCTTTTGGAAATAAATCAGGAATTTAAATACCTCTTGGCGTAGTTACTTATCAAGTTATCATTGTTTCTATAGGTATGTATAGATCTGTTTTTTTTTTTCACTGTACACTTTGTAGACAAAAGCATGTTGGTCTAGAATATTCTAGATATATGGCGGATTAACTGCGCTAAAGCGCACACGCTTATGGATAATGGATATTAGAACAATAGGTCAGAGGAGCCAGAGAAGGAGTCCAATATCCTGTCGGAACCGTATCATACTTCCGCACCATACCCCCCCCCCCCCCCCCCTGCTCTAGCTCAGTGTCTCGTGGCGTGCCCGCCGCCAATACATCAGATATTCTGCCAGAGTCTGGCACCACTGGCATTCCCTTACGTCACAATGCAGATGATGGCCTGTGATTATGTGGATAAAAGACTCAGGCCAAAATACAAACATATCTACAGTCAAATACCTATTTTTTTAAAACAAGATTAGTGCTTTATTTGTACATCATTTAGACCACAATAAGCAACAAGGTCGATCTCAAGTGCGAGGGAGTTCTAAAATTTAATTTACCCATTCCTATCAATACGCAAAATCATAAGAAAACGTCAATAACTTTATAATTATTAATATTGTCCCAAGAAATGTTCGCCTACGGTAATACAGACAAACCTGGATACAAAAGAACTCAAGGGACGCGAAATTTTTTCTCTTATATCAATATATCCAGGTTTCTCTTATTAAGAGGTTTCTCTTGTGCAGAGAGGTAAATTTGACCTGGAAAATGTTCTCTTATATCCAGGTTTCTCCTATATCCAGTTCTCTTATATCCAGGTTTCTCCTATATCAATTCTCTTATATGCAGGTTTCTTCTGTATCTAGTTCTCTTGTATGCAGGTTCGAATGTTCGACTGAATGTGGCATGGGTGTCGGTAGTCTTGCGAATTTGATATCAGTTAATTTTAGATGTTTTTTTTTGTCGAGATGACATTTTTTTTTCTTCATGTAAGCAACAATAACTATCGCTATCACTTGACTAATTGTAGTTGCACTATTTTTTTACGTTACATAATTGTGCATAATATATTTCGATTAATTCAGGTATGCATGGATATTTTTTTATATATTAATTTGCCTAAACATAAGATAGACTATATTCAGTGTATATAATAAATAAAATAGAACCACCTCATCAACCTTCTGGTAGGTGAAAGGTACGTACCATACCGTTCCTAAAATATTGGACAATTAAAGCTCATAACTAGGACCTAAAATAAATTGCTTCAAGCTCTTTAAGAACGCCTCTTTTGTAGAAAGTTTTTTTTGTTGGTGTTCCGAACTTAGGATGTATTTAAAATCAATCATCTATGGGTAGCCCAAATATAGACGAAGTGGAAGTTGTCGAAAATAGCAAGTTTAGTGTGATAGTCATAGTCTGTTATAATTATAGGCTAAAGTCGTAAAGTCTAGCCTTGTCTTATTTATCGAACCCAAATCCAAAGTCGGTTGGATGGTAGAGATTACCTTTGGTAAAAATAGCGTCCATTATGGTAGATTTAAGATTTAAGTAAATTTCTCAAAGTATTTCTATGAGAACTATAGCTAATTTATAATACTTGAAAATTATTAATCAATCTTCTAAACAGAAATAAGTATGCAACTAATATGTATTGTATACCTTATCTACCATTATGTACGACAAGTCAGATAAATATGTAATTTCTACGCGTAGGAAATTATTATCATTAAAACAATAAGAATTTTTACTATAATTACGTAATTATCATAAGAATGTAGGTCTGTCCTAGTCCTGCATGTACACTTCATCACCCAAAATCTTTTTGCTCGTGATAAGCGTCTCAGATTGAGCTTTTGCAATAATTTCAAACACACGAGAACACTTTGTAATTCCTTGCTATTGCAATTGTGACTAGTCTTTGAGGGAGTCAATCTCAGACTGAAAAAATATACTTTAAATCGGGTATATAATATATAATAATACTCTTTAGTGGAACCTAACCACCAGGCGAGGTTAATGCTTAAAGCATTTTCTACCACCTTACCCTGAGAGTCTTATTATTATGTGGTCACAAACACAAATATAATTATGGACCGGATACTAAGTAAGTATATGTATACCTACTATACATCTTATTACCAGTGTTAAGCTCTTATAATTATGTAGGTATAAAGGAAGTAACACAAAAAAGCTACTTTAAATTACCTAGACACCTAACTCACAATCTACTTAACACATAAATCTTAATATAATAATATCCTAGAACAAGTTGTTATCCTTGCTAACATTGATATACCTACCTACATTACGTGTCCAACATTCAGTCATTTGGTTATTACTTCGTACATTAAGAAGGATGTTTTACATAATAATTAATGGGTAGGAAATATACCACCATAGGTGCTTAGTGTTTACCATACACTTATGTATATCTACCACGAATCATTTTACTGATAAATTGTTTAACGATATATGTATTATAATAATAATATTAATAATCAATTCATTTTTTTTTCAGACAGTTAATTTACTTTCGCCATTTACAGAAATGAAATAGTCAGCCTGGCCATGTGGGTACGCTACCGTGGGCCACTATAGGCTTGCACGCATGGTGATCTGGGTTTAATCCCCAGCAGAGAAGAATTTTTTTGATGTATAGGTACTTGGATGTGCGGATTTTACTCATAAGTCATGAGAAAAAATGAGTAGTTACTCGTGTGAATTACGACTTGTATCGGCATTACCAGAAAATATAATATATGTGGTTTTAGAACTGTGATGGAGACCCATAGGAGACTGCGCTTCACCACAGTTAAATTATAAAAAGCTTTAACTTAACTTTACCTTTAGAAATAAACTCGAATGTATAATAAGGTCCATGCAATACACCGATGGGCTGAAAGTACACGTTCCAATAATGTTCAACTTGTACTTCCCATTTAGATGAATGCTTGGCTTGGTTATACCCATAAGAATTTTTCAAATGACCCTTACAAATAATTGTGTTGAATTCATTCTTCTTAATTTTTTATAAATTTGAAAACGGTACCTTATTGGGCTAGAAAAAGTTGGTGGTAATTCAATAAAAAATTTTCCAATAAGGCTCCTTCTGATATTTTCTAAATGTCTTCTACTGACCAATTGAACCATGCACCTAATATAAAAGCGTTGTTTATTTACCATCCCAACCTTTGCTGATGCTTGGCTTCAGACTATTCAAGCTTTTTTGACAAACATTATAATCATCCAGGGTACAACTGACTATTGTGAACAGAGTAGAGAGTTAGGGAGCGACCTTGTCGTTTGTCAGCAAATAAAGAAACTGTCGGGGTCTGCCATTGAGCTGTCATCTGTCATGAGAGGACAATGTAATATTTTGTCTACCACTGCTTTAGAAAATCATATAATAATTATTAGAATTACATAAATGATTAAACAATTTATATAACATGGAAGTTTAAACTTATATAGGCATTGTAAATTACTTACAATGATTTATATCTTTTCTTGCTGATTTACTCTCTCCAACAAGAAATAATAGTAGGTTCACAAATACACAAACACAACAATGATTATTATAAGCACCAATACCAACAAAAGTTACTTTAGACGTTATAGTTTCATTAACTCCGGCAGTATTACTCATGTACCAAGGTGTTGGTTTTATAATTTTAATTCCTAAGAGATCTCACGTAACAACTTTCCTTTTCAATCAGGCGAGTTCGATTGCCTATCAAGACCAGCACGAGGGCTACCAGTCCAACTCTATTCCAGTTCGCTCATCCAATAATCTTAATTAGATTAAGAAGAAAGTGCTGCGGGGTCAAAGATCAGGCTATCATCGTTATGGGGAGTAATAGAAGCTGGAGTCATTGGCGTAGCTCATGTCAGTATTGTCAGTGTGTAGGTAACTGTTTTGTCCTTTCGGACTGTTGCAGATTGGGTTGTGGAGAGTGTGAAGCATTAGCTCGCTGAAAACAGTGAAAACTCTCAGTTTTCAAAAGATACATTCGGATTAGGTCTAGGTGGCGCTGACCATTCAATTTAATATACAGAGGTTTGCAGAGGAAACCAATAGAATCATCCAAGAATTGGGAAGCAAACAGGTTGAACAGACAGGAGTTGTGAGAGCAGCATGCTACCTCACCGAACATGCTACCTCACAGCATGCTACCTCAGAGGGGGAATGCAGCCAGCAATACAGGCTCATTCCCTCTCGCAATTTTTTTTTTTTTTATGAAGTGTAGGTATATCCTATAGTTCATGTTGAAATAAAAACTATCTAATAAAACTATGCAATTCCAAAAAAAATTAATATATTCTCGAGGCTATTTTCCTCACCCAACCCAGGTAGAATGAAGTTAATTTGGCAGCTGGTATTTTCCCTGTCTTCTTGTGTTTCCCTCTTGTATCCGATATTTTGATTTGAGAAATAGCACAGTCATTCATTTGTTGCGAGATTTATGACAATAAGAACTGAGAAATTATAATATAATCCATCCATTGCTTATTACAGTACCTAATACTCAAACAAAAATGATTACTATACACGCCAGCCTAACTTTAGTGAACTTCCGAAATTTATTCATTCACAATAAATTATTTACCTATCAACTAGCATAATTATATAAAAGTTATCACCAACACACGTAGGTACAGGTATGTTCACTAGACGCCAACACCAGAAGTTGCATGCACTTTATGTTCCATGATGAATTAAAACCAAAAGTTAAATCAGCAAAACACCAAGCTTCCTCGCTAAAAAAAGTATGCCTAGATAGTAGATACTTTCTTTTCGTGCTACATTATAGTGTCTATTATTTACAACTTATGGATTATGTGTCTAGGTGCTCTAGTATAAGGTACAGTACATTCCGTAGATTCTCTCCACAGCATCGGCAAATCTGCACAAGGTAAAATCCACAATTCCACACATGCAACTCTGGATTTGGATTCCGCGAATTTAAGCAGAGAATGAATGATGAGCACCATCAGTTTGCAAAATCGAAAGCGTCAGAACATCAGTGGAGGATTTCATAAACACTGCCTTGAACATCGCTGAAAGTGATTGGATTATAACAGCTTTTTGTTTTAAAAGTAAAAGTCGTGGTCACTCAGGGTTAGTATGACGTATAAAACATTCTAGTTTTTTTTCAGTTCGGCCCCTATTTTTTTAAAACTCAAGTGGACGCTGACTTTCGTATTTACCTCCTAACGTGATGATTCACCCAAAACATTTTGGGCCTCAACACCTCAACAGGTAATACCTAACGAGATATGGATCTAGTGTTTTATTTTTTTCTTTGACATAATTTTATCTGTATTGAGTATTTACTTAGCCGTCACCGTCGGTTAAATCTAATACCCAGTGGAGATTAAAAGTTCCAGCTTGTTATTTGATCGGATCAAGAGAATGGCACGCGCCTTTGGTGTGTTGACACTATAATTTTCACCCTGGGTTCAAGGTCTATCGCAAGGCGTTGGCTTATGAATGGTCATAAGTTGTGGCATTTAACATTTTTGTCCCTTTATTTATTATGATCTTATCTAGTTTATGTCACTGGGCTTTGGCCAGGATTAGCAGACCTCTGGCTTAGATAACTGTAGGTAATGAACCCACCCGAAGATAATAATTAAATTTGATGTAGGTATATGTCAATGTGTCTGACAATTTCGTAAGGCCCCTTATACGAATACCTATAGCATTTTCTTTCTTTTGAAAGTACTAAGTGAATTGTGTATGTGTATTGTTCACACAAAATTTCTGCTTTGTATACAACGAGCCTCCAAAACTTTTTTTTTTAGGATTTAAGGAAAGTTAACGCCACTTTTCGATTAAAAGTAATTAACTCTCAAATCGATGGAAAAATACACTGCCAGTTATGGACACGATACTTCCTCGTGAATGCTTCACATTGTCAATAAAAACTTATCGAGTTTCCATGATCGCTTTACTCTGAGATTTTTTTTACTAAATCGATTGTATCTCCAAAAGATTTCATCGGATTCAATTCAAAATTTCCCTACATTCTAGATAATCTAGATTCTACAAATAAATTTGTATCGACAAGTTGAAGACCTTATTTTTGCACATTTTGATTTAATTTTCGGATTTTCTTAAAAATCCTACTGTAAAAAGGCTAGTATAAATAAATATCATAATTATTATTTCAAAATTGCATCAAAATCGGGTTTACGAAATAATTATAGGTAAGAGTTTAAGTAAAAAGTTACGATCTGCCACTTCCTCCAAGTTAATAAATTTTAAATGAGACATCTGCGATTCGTCTTCTAGCACTGCACACAATTTGCGCGTTGCAAGCAATAACAGACTGACGGAAATACATGTTTGTGTAAATCGTTTTTTTTTTTTTCGGAAAGAAAAACAAATAGTGAGTTTCTGTTGTAAAATAATAGCTTTCTTACTATAAAACTAACAAACAACAAACTAAAGGAAACTGTATTTTCCTAAATTATTGATTATAAATATGCATATTGTTTTAAATGGTGGTAAGTTTAACTTACCATGTTTATGTTCACAAGAGAAATGTCAGGATTACTTAAACCCAGCACCTTGAAAATTATGCCTTTACAAAGCTTATTCGGTTGACATTTTAACAATTTTAGGCTGTGCAATTTAATACCTCGTCACTATCTTGTAACCAAATGTAGAAATCAAGCCAGCGTCGATGGCATGTTGAATACACCGGTTCCCTTCAGAACACCGAAGTTAAGCGACATCCAGCGAGGTTAAGACTTGGATGGGTGACCATTCAAATTCTAATTCTCGTGACGCTGGCTTTTCCCGGCCCCACTCAGGCTGGGTGAGGTCAATGTGAGTAGCAGGTTTGTGAGTTTCCTGCGAATGGAGGGTAAAACCCCCGTCGTGATATGACCATGGCAGTTGAAAGCGACGTTAAACCCCACTTAAAAAAAAAAAAAAAAAAAAAAATGTAGAAATTCACTAGAAATGGGTATTCTACTTACCTTCTTTCTCTCATCCTCTTCTGTGTTCCTCCTGTTCCCCTTATAGTTCTGTACAAGGACATCATCTTGACGGAATCTATTAGAAAATCACTGAACTGATCACACTACAAGTAAAATCAATCACTTCAATTAGTTGGAAAGGAATTGTGTACTTTAAGATTAATTAGTAATAATAAGTTAAAATTATAGGATAAGGAAAGTAAAAATTATGATGCTGTTTGTTACATTAACATACTTAATTTAAAAAAATATGATCTTGGAGGAAATTTTGATTAAAATAGGTACCTCGCCAGAGTCACCAGGTAGGTATAAAATATTGTAGGATGTGATAAAAAAATGTTGTAATGTAAAATATAGTGTAAAGGAGATTGGGAGTATTTTACTGAAAAAATATCCTGGACTAAAAAAGTAAGGGTAAAATACGAAAATTATTAATTTTAATACTTTTTTACCGTACCTAGTTCACTTGATCACAAAATCTAAAAAGAAAATACTGGAAAAAGGGTTTGTTACAAACTAAGAGAATAATATAGAAAATTATATTTCAGAAGAAATAGACAAAAAGAAAAAAAATTTCAAGATTTATTTTTATTAATTAAATAAAAATTAATATCACACAATAATTTTATTGTAAAAAAAAATGTACAACTATTAATTTATTATTAATCACAACACTTAATTAATTAACTTGACCAAATAATTTCGAAAGTCACTATTGGCTCAGACGGCAGAGGCCACGGTTGCTCAAAAAAACGGCCTTTGAGTCGAGAAGACCTGAGCACGAGACCGAACACCCGGAGAGACAGATAAGCCAGCACCTACCTAGTTACTACCTCCAGATACTTGATAACCAAACTGAATGCTGCCGATGAGGAATCGAACACATTATTATGTTTCTGAGCTAAGCGGGTTGCCTAGGTGCGAAGATATCAGGGTGTACTCTAGGCAAACCATGAAACTTTTATTTGATGAAATAAATTTCCAGCAGAGAAAAAATAGCATCAATTTTTTACTTTCCTTATGCTATAATAAGGAAAGTATTGTATTCATTTCTCTCCCCCTCTTTCACACTCTTCTCTCATTTTTGTGGCATTCCTCTCTCTCTTTCACTTTTTCGACCTCATTTTTTCCATCTGTACATTTCTGCACGAATACCAAAAAAAATTGTTTTCGACCATTGGTCCGTGCGTCCGTATCGTGTGTGAAAACGATAGCTCGAGAACGGTAAGAGCTAGGGCTGTTCCTTTGAATTGCTTGGATACAAAAAAATTGCGAACAAATTTTTTTTAGAATAAAAAATAATAGGTGTTTTCTCTGATCATTTCTTTTGAGATTGTGAACTTTTTCGAACCCTGCCCAATTTACCAACTTTTTACTGTCCATCTTAGATGGGGGTTGTGACATATTAAATCCAATGATTCTGAGGTGCTGATTACGAATTTAACATAAATTTTATCAATCTCTTAGCCTTGAGTCGCAAGTGGCGGTATTTCATGTACATTTTCTTTCACCAGCACGGCATGCCTCGATGAGCGCACCGCGCCGCAGGCATAGCCGAAACACGTCTAGTTATTATATTACTATAAGACTCTTGTCTGTATTGAGTTTTCTGAATCCATCGAGGGAATACCCCCAAGATATTATTTCATTATTGATGGCCAGCGTAATCTTCCACTTTACTTTCCTTCTACAAAAAAGTATCGCAGTTCTCGTACCTAATTATAACTTACCTATTGGTAAGTTTCAGGTCTAGTAAATCACATAAGTATGTTATGATAAGGCACACACAGTACACACACTCTCTTTTAATCCTTTGAATACCTACAAACTCAGTAGTTGGTATTTGCTATGATCAGCTCTACTGGTTCTGCATAATATCATATTCATCTCATACGATAATAATATGCGCAATAATTCAAATTTTCTGAATGGGAATCATTAGTCTTCACTAGAAATGCTATAAATTTGCAACAAAAAAACTCAATAAACTAATACCTAGTTTTTGAAACGCTATCTTTTATAATATGGATCCTTTATAGTATGGATCCAAGAAAGGTCAAACAAGAGGAAAAAAAAAGTCTGAGAGACACCACAAAGCAGACGTAACATGAGACGAAAATATTTTTTAGCGCCTTTAAGATGTGGGTACAATCTAACCATCAAGAAGAGGCGAACAAAATAATAAATATTTATCTAGACACCATCTTACTTCTGAGCCTATTGTGAAATAATACGAACAAGGAATTCCACAGGCAATGTTCTGTGCAACATTAGGATCAGGATGAAAGCAGATAATGTTGACTCCTAGAGTGCGACAGGAACCTTCTATGCCTTGTCTGCAAAACCAATCTTTTTCACCGCATATTTTTTGACCCGAGAACCATGGATATCATGAATTCCTTAAAGATTCTGAAGAGAAGAGGGACAAAAGAACATAGAGCACAAGCTCATGTTGAGAAAAATAAGATCTGGATTCTTTGAAGTGAGCTCTTGAAAAGAAATTCTATCCTTCCATCCAGATTTATAGGAGAGATAAGCAACTTTCGAACACCAGGCATTCCTAGAAACCAAGCTTTAGTTTCGGCTACTTTAGAAGATTAATTTGAACTTTTTATCAATAATGATGAGATGATAACAAATAATGAATATGTCCACAGTAAAACTGGAATCAGATATATTTGATTCAATTCGACACAATACATTTTCCTCACTGTGCACTCATTGATAATTATGCCTTCTTAGGAGAGTTATTACAATAATAGATTACAGGAGTTCTTGAAGAGAAACCCAATTTAAAACTTTTAACAAGAGAATTGTGTCATTTTCCAGAAGCTGTAAGTTTAGTATAAGTTCGACTTAATGAATAAACACTGTTCTCAAATGCCCGTGGGTATGTGTAACCGACCCAATTATTCACGTGCTACAATTGGCCAAGTGGTCTCTATATTTTTATATAAACGACGGTATGTTGGAATGGAATGTAAACGCATATAAAGCAAAATCGTTCTAGCATACATTACCGTTGCACAACATTCTTCTAACCTTGCTAGAGTTTGGCAGCATTTGTATCGCGAGTATCATGAACAGTTTGATAGTAACTTTGAAATCCAGATCGTTTTTGTTGGATAGAAGATTCATTGATGATATCACGACTCACTCTCCAAGTGTTATTCGTCAAGAACAGACTGAGAGGAATCCTCTCCCATTGGAAGGTGGTGGAGATTCCACGTCTACTTGTCGTAAAATGTGAAATCAGGATCATATTTTTTTTCTTTATAGAAACCACAAAATACTAATTCAAAAGAATTATTCAGACAAAAAAAAGAGACATTTCTTCCCACAAAAATGATCAATATGAGTCAGACACGTACAGAGGTAATTGTAAGGGAACGAAAATACAACTCAATATTTTACTGTTATAATATTTTATACTTCAAAACTGTCAAAGTAGCATTTTAAACGCAATTTCGTAACAATACCAACTTCAATAATGTCACTTTCATCACTCTTTGTCAAGACCTTTCATCACACTGATCCTACGATTTCCCGTCTTCGGATAATGTTCGTCTCGATCTTCTTGAAGAGAAATGAAATCACCCCACATGACCGAGGATAGAGCAGAAGACTCTGAGGCGCAGGATAATGCCAGAGCCGATGACATTCACGACTCCTGACCGACGTGATGTTGAGGGTTATGACATGACATCTCGTGTGAGAAGAGCCTTGGACTGGATCCAACAGGACTTTTCAAGATATCTGAGGCTTTCGCTGGAGCAGGGATTCTAGGTTCGGGAGAAAAGTGTTCAATTTGCAGTAAAAAAGAAATATTCGAACAACTGGAATTTCTTATACCTAGCACTGAATGTTTCCATTTGAAATTTATTGTAAGTTACAAAATCAATACTTTTAGTAAACAATTGACACAACAAATGAAGATTTTGACTTTCTCTTATCTGTATGAATAAAAAAGTGTATTTTTGATAAGAGTTGTATGGCTCTATCTATTCTCGTGAGTGAATTATGTGCTCCAATAGGAAATTTCAATACTTGGCAGTTAGAGAAAGCTATAACATTGAAACAAACAAGGATGTGAAGTTGTGAACCCAGAGACCTGTAAATAGATGACTACTGAATCACATCACAAACTGTATGTATAGGTCAGTAGTCCATATATCGAGACCATGGGCTATATTACCCGTGCAGTACTAGCGTAAGTTTGTTTTATGGCTAGTTGGTGGTCAAAATATTTCACAATACTTTCTTGGTCATCTGAAGCTAATTATTATTAAATTAATTTCTCAGATAGGTTCACCTTTCAGGTGTATTAGCTACCTTTAGAGGTTCTTTGATAAACACATAATCTTGGGATCTATTAATTTACCTACTTGCATATTTGCATAATTATGAACACTGGTAGGTACTAATAATAATTCCGTGTCCGTGAGATAGGGACAGATACCTATATCAGGGTGATGAGAGGATTATAATTATGAAAGCCCAGATACAATGTCTAGGCTCATGTCATGTCAATTGATTCTACATAGTTTTGACGTCCCGACTTGAGATAGTTAGGACTGGGGTGCCCAAAAAGTGCATAACTAAATAACTATCTTGTCTTTCAAATTGGCTCTCTACCTCAGTAGTTCTAGTACATAAAACGCTGCAAGATGCAAGTTATGAATTCTAAAAGGAAATATTCTCAACTTTACAAATAAAGTTTAAATGGTATCCAATTTGGCATTGATCGGATCAAAGAAACAACTACTTCTTCAAGAAATAATCCCTTTTTTTCACTGAGAGCATACTTCAACTCTGTGATGCTTGGGGGAGTTGGATTTCTTGTTTTAACAGGTCTTTCCAATAGATCCCGAACATATTCTATTGGGTTTATGTCAAGACTGAGTGCAGGCCAAGCCATTGTCACAAAGTTCAAATATTCTCTGACACAGGTTGTAGTATAAGAACTTGCATTATCTTCCCTGATTACGAAATTTTCAACAATTACAGGTGTAAAAGGAACAACATGTTCCTGTAGTTTACCCTCAATGTGTATTTAACTTGTTAGTTCAACTTTAGCGTCGCAGGAGATGAAAACCAAATCAGTTTTTCTTTGAAGTGAAATTCCTATCCAGATCTTACAAGATTCACCTCCAAAACTTACTGTTCCTTTCATACAACAATGAAAATATCAATCACCTGGTCTTCTGAATACTCTCCCTCTCCTATCATTATACCATATTTGCACATCCTATCGTCTTCGGTGAATAGTTCTCGAACGAATCTTAAGCGTCGAGTTTGGCGTTCTGCGGTGAATTTAGGGCCCTTTGCTGGTCTCTTAGGTGTTAGGTTGATATCCTTGAGTCTTCGCCTCACCACCCATTAACTTACAGCCACATCTCTCGTTCGTAGGAGCTCCTGATCTGAAGTCTGAACTGCATTCAGGTGCCTGTTGCGAAGTGACTGCATTACCATAAAGTTCATAAAGCGTCCATCTCGTTGACATAATTGCACATATGAAGTCTTCTATTGAAGAAATTTGTCTCTTGGTTTCTACGGTAGGCTCTAGAAACTGTAGATTGGTTCATATCTAAACCTAACTCTATAACCACTTGACTCTGAGTGCAACCTTGTTGCAGTTATGCAATCGCTTGGCCGTAGATTCTCGCGATGTATCCATCTCGACACGAAAAAGTGAACTAATAAATCATCAAGTTTGTTTTTTGTTTAAGTGAGTTGAAAATTCACTGGTCAAAAATTGTTTAAAACATTATCTTACAGGAAAGCTGCGGTTACATTTCATGCTGAAAAATACAGTATTTCTAAAACATACTGTAATTTCTCTCAAATTTTCCCTACAAATGAACAACAAGTACTTAAAGAATCAGAAAAATCTTAACTTTCAGTAAACATAAATAAAAATTTCTATAAACTTAAAGAAAATACACTTTTCTAGATATTTTGATGATTTTGTAATATGCAGTTTCTAGGCAGTCAAGTGTATTAAAAAAAAAGACTATCTTTTTTTACCATTATCCTTCTATTGAACCACTCTTTGAATTTTGCAAGTGAATTGGAGCAATCTTTGTTCTAATTCACCTACAAATGAATAATTAATGTCTAAAGTTGAATGTCATCAGTTTGTATCAACTCCAGTAACTTTGGAATTTATACTCGCGCATCTCTAACCTTTCGGTGTGATCTTCTGCGATGTGTTATCTATGAAGCGTGGTATTTACCTATCTATCACGACCCCGGCAAGTACCCTGTACTTTCTTCACAATCTATTGTATCTGGGGCTTGATCATCTCCAGCGCTCTTTCTTTTTATTGGTGTAACATATATAATTATGTATATATAATTTATCTCTAGGTGTTTCGTAGCACTTCAGTCTTAGCCAAAGTCTTTTGATACTGAATAAAGGTTCTTTTAGGTACACTGAAAAAAAATTTTAGGTTCGTTTTTACTAAACAGTTTTGTAAAGTATTTTTAATCAAAAATTTCGTTAAAATAACAAGAAATTGATAAATCCCACTAATAGTCATTTGAGATTTTACTTGTGCGTTCGTAAGAATAATCAATCAATTCTTGTAAATCGTCTGATCGTAAAACCAACTAACGTGTTAATTACCGCAATCAGAACATTAGTTATGCTTACCAAGTTCTGTTTTGCTGGATCTATTACCAACATATTGGTAAGATTTACAAAAAGTTTGGTTAAATCTAATAAAATTATTCTGTTAAAAATACCACCTGATTAGTACATGTCTGATAATTAACAAACAAAAATCGTTATTCTTACCAGATTTATATATGATAAAATACACAAAACATTATTCATTGGTTTAACAAGATTTTATCTAAAATTACAAAACATGTTTGTTAAATGAACCATACGGTTTCAGATTTCTGACAGATTTGTTTAGCTAAGTTTACTAAACTTTTTTGTAAAACTCGGTCGTTATGAAAATCATTTGTAGTCCCAACGAAAGTTTCGTTAATCACCCTTAATAAATGACGGTTACAAGACTTTTTCATTCGATTTACCAGAGAGAATAGTAGATTGAGCAAAATTCTTGCTAAAACACGCGTGTCGAGTGTCGAGAGAAAGATCTACAACAATTATTAGATACCGAAATCAATTTCAGATTCAGTTGTATTATGTTGATTGATGGCCCTGTGATTATTACGTCATATATTTTTAAAATAGTATTGTTGTTTTTTTTCAAAATCAAATTGATTTATTTATTTAAATATAAACGTCCACTGGAGAATGTTAATTTCTAAATACACAGTGAATTTTAATATTTACACAGTTAATATTAATAATGTCATGTTTGGGTTTATTCGTAGATGTTTTGTGTGGTTTGGGTTGATAGGTATTGTGAAAGTTTAGTTATTGGGTGTTTTGTGTAAGTCTGGATTTGGTTGATAGGTGGTGTGAGATTTTGGTTGTTTGATGTGTTGTCTAAGTCTGTGTTTGTTGGTTATGTGATTGTGGTTGATGTGTACTTAGTGTGTTGTGTAAGTGAGTCGTGTGAATTTGGTGATTCTTTTTTATTGATATAATAAAAAATGATTTTTGTGTTTAAGAGGTTTAAATTTTTAAAACTCTATTTTGCATAGTTATTTTATCATTTAAAACTTTAATTGTATGTTTTTTTATATGTCTCTTATTGCATTTTAAATGTTTTAAACAAATGAATTTGTGTTTCTCAATAAAAGTGTTACATACACGCCTATTTTTAAATTATTGCAATTATATTTTGAATTATTTTCTCATAATGACTTAGTAATTGACATTGTTGTAAAAGTTTACTACAGGCGTTTCTGAAGTTCACTATGATTATCAGTGAAGTTTACTGAGGTTATCAGTGAAGTTTATTGAAACTATCAGTATAAAGTTTATACTGAAACTATCAGTAAAATTTACTGATATTGTTCGTGAGGTTAACTAAACGAGTCAATAGTGTGAACGAAATGCGTTGCTTAAACTTACTAAACAGTTCAGTAGATTTAACCAATCTCTGGCGTAAGCAATAACAAGTCTGGTTGTTAAATCAACTATTACTATGTTTAAAATTACAAAACACTATCATAAGCCATACTGAGTCGATTGAATGGACTAATGAAGTATTTTGTAAACTTTACTAAACAGTATTGTAAATTCAACAAATTGAAAGAAACAACCTTAATAAGCACAACAAGATGATTCGTAAGCATTATGAATGCATGCTTGAGATCTTACTAAATACTTTAGTAAAGATAATGGACCTTTTTCTTGTCAAAAATACAATGATGAGTTTAGTAAAAATAACTAAACATAAATTTGTTGGATGAACGAAAGATATCATTATCTTTACTAAATAGAGTTTACGAAATTTGATTTGTAATCTTAACAAAACATTTTGCTGTCACTCAATCAACCCTAAGACTTGTGAAATTTACTAAAGTTTTAGTAAGCACTACAATAAATTTTTTTCAGTGTAACAGGTTTTAATTTTATAGATGTGCAATGCGTGCTTAAACAGAGTTGCTTTAAACTGATTCTAGGATTTTGCCTCAACGCTCTAGTATTTATATCTGGTCTGACATCATATTATGCAAATCCTTTCTAAAATTTGGATCTAGCATTAAAATTTCATGCGGGCATCACTAGTGAACTCGGA
>CM044957.1:24725583-24848587 GCA_024516035.1 Bactericera cockerelli | reverse complement strand
AAAAACGAACACAATACTTCTGATTTCTAATATTAGAAATTTATCGGAAGTAATATGCTTTCCTAGAACAAAATGAATGTATAATTTACTGGATATTATATTATTCAGATAGACCATAGAGCAAGCACACTAACAAGAAAAGGGCTAAAACAAACTCTGTTTAATCAGGATTTCAGGATGTGGTCATGCCTCCAATTCACTGATATCAGTACCTATCTAAAGCAAGGTAGCTCCACTGATCTCAGATCACGTCATCATGGCCAGCACGTGGCCCAGAATACCTAATCAAGTCCAGCAGGATTCAGAGACAGGAGTCAGTCCTCTTCAAAACCAGGATAAAGATCAAAAGAAATGCAGTGGACATATTCTATGTGTTTCAAGTAATATGTATAGATTGTATAGGTAGGTATCTGAAAGTCAACCAATGTTTCGACTAATTATTTATTGTTCATGAATGTATTATGTAAGCACTCTCATAAACATACATATAAACTCATACCTAGTTTTAAGTAGTTACTAAAAGTTCACTGCCAGTAACTGTTAAAAGAAAACACATTTTTTTAATGACAATATTATTTTGTAAAAGTATGTTATAATATTAAGTATTTGTAACAGGGGAATCTAAGTTTTATTCTTCAACATCCATTATAGCCCAGGCAAATTAGTGCTAAAATGGGGTCTAGCGGCAAAAAATTGCTCAATAGCTGGAAATCGTTTTAAACCCTTAAAAGGGTCCTGAATAATGGGTATATGAGTTTGCGACGGATTTTAGGTTGTGCTTCCGAGTTTAGGGCCTAAATAGTGCAAATTTTTTGCACTTTTTTTAAAATTGCGCTTATAACTCAAAATGTATTTATTCTACAGAAAATTTTACTCAGTTCTTATCTAAGGAGCATAAAATTATGCGTCTAACGACGTTTGAATCATTAAAATAAGTTAAGCCGTTCAGCCACAATTGCTCCTCAAAGATGGGTCATTTTTTCAAACATAGCTCAAATTTTGAAAATTCTCAACTTTTAACGCCTGTACGTCAAAAAGGACTGCACCAATTGAAAAATTTACTAGAATCGAACTTGTAGAAAATGTAGTTTTAAGTAAAATACTGTTTGAAATTTGCTCACTCCAGTGCTGAGATATGAATTTTAAACCGAAAGAGTTCCTAGCGCCAAATTTTCGCTAAGGCAGTGCAACGCAAAAAACTTCGTCTGAACTATAAAATTATCACATTCTTACAACTTTTCAAGCAAAACTGAACGTTATGTACTGAATTCAGTCGAACTAGAGTGAGCAAATTTTTAAAAAATTTGCTCACTCCAGTGCTGAGATATGATTTTTCGTCCCTAGCGCCAAATTTCCGCTAAGGTAGTGAAACTTCATCTGAACTCTAAAATTATCATATTCTTACAACTTTTCAAGCAAAACTGAACGTAATCTATTGAATTCAGTTGGATAGGTAATTTAAAATTTTGAGAAACTTGCACTGAATTTTACTAAGATCTTTACTGAACATGTGATTTCAAGACAGCAGGCACACTATGGAGGATGGAGGATTTATATGCGGCAACATTGTGCAAGAAGGAATATTAATAATATAATAATAATAATGCTTTTTCTTTGTGTTATTATGTCACAACTTTAGTGGGTAGCGCAGAATCATAGGACTTTACCACTTTAATTTACAATATCTTGTATTATTTTTTTGCCTAAGATTCTGCCACTGGTCGCTGCTTCACATTAAAGCAGCTACTCATTTTTCCTCACGAGGTATGAGTGGACCCCGAACATCCAAGTACAGAGCAGAAAAAATTCTCCCCCGCTGGGAATCGAACCCAGGTCACCATGTGTGCAATGCCTAGCGCGCTAACTCGCTCTGCCACAGTGACTACTTTAATAATATAATAATAAAAATGCATTTTCTTTGTGTTGTTATGTCACAATTTTAGTGGGTAGCGCAGAATCATAGAACTTTGTCAGTTTAATTTACAATATCTTGGATTATTTGTGTGCCTATGATTCAGCCACTGGTCGCTGCTTCATATCAAAGCAGCTACTCTTTTTCCCTCACGACTCACGAAGTATGAGTGGACCCCGAACATCCAAGTACAGAGCAGAAAAAATCCCATCCCGCTGGGAATTGAACCCAGGTCACCATGCGTGCAATGCCTAGCGCGCTAAGTCACTCGGCTACAGTGACTACAACATATTAAAGGAAAATATAGAGGAATATTAAAGGAAAAGTCACTTCGAATGTTCATTGAGGACAGCAGGAGGAGAAATGATGGGCATCACACGTGGTTACAGACTCAGAAATTTGTTATACTTCACGAGAAGTGTCGCAAAGGTGTCTACACGAAGGAGTCAAACACTGTAAAGGCCTAAAAAGAAGCAAGAAACGGAAGCCGTGTTACAAGAGGCCGTGAGGAAATACCAAAATTCAACTTCAAGGAGCTCTGATTCTACTGTGGAAAAGATATGGAGGTTCTGGGTACTAACGACTTCTTAGGAGTGAACCACTTTTTAGTCTCACCTCGGCAGTGTAAACAAGGTAATTTCTATTCTATTCTATTCTACCCCCCCCCCCATGGCATAGAACGTATCATGGCCATCAATGGTATCCATGTTTATATCGGCGTTGTCATATACGAATTGAGTTAATGAATTTTTAGTGATGATAAGGCCATGATACGTTCCATGCTATGGGGGGGGGGGGGGGGGTATTCAGTGCTTCACTCCTAAGAAGTCGTTAGTACCTAGAACCTCCATACTGAAGGTGAAATCAATCCCACTAGTAACCAGTTTGAGCGAACTCTCCCTATTCACGCCATGTGACTCCAGTTTGAATTGCCTCCAAACTTACCCCGCGCATATCACTCGATCTCTACGCCCCTAACTGTTAGAGATAACACTTCGATATCAGATGATAGGCATATCATATGATCTTACAAAGAAAGCTAGAGATTCGGTACGATAGATTGGGAACGACGATGCCTCGTTCAGATTGTAACAACCAGTGGTCAGGGTACGTCTTCTCTCCTTCCTCGATCTACCACCTTTGATCCCCTTCTAAAGGCGTAAGTACTTGGTACAAGTACTCAAGGTAAGACCATCCAATCTCATTTCATAGTAGTACTTTATTTCTTCCTTTTATCTTTCCGTGTAAATTTAATACTCTTTAATACCTACACCTTTCGTAGTAGCGTTATTGAAGCAGCGGCCTTTTCTTCGTTAAACCCCAGTAACTGGGAAACTTAGGTCTTCCGGCTTCAAAGCCCCAGTTACTACATTAATTCACTCCCCTCGTCCAGATATACCTTGAGCTTCATCAGGATCCATAGATGGGCGTGAATTAAAGAACATACCACGACAAGAATCGTACTTGCCTTCAGCGGCTACGAGGTCTGATTCAGTTGCCATCCTACGCAATACCACCGCCCCCATTTCATCTCCTCTGGCAATTGCAGAACCTTTAATTTTTTGCATTATTTCTTGTGTCTGAATTTCACGCACTGTTTCACGTCTATGAAGAGGAAGCTTTTTTCTGTTTAGCCTTGAAGCTTTCAGAGGCATCTTTTCCACAGTAGAAGCAGAGCTCCTTAAAGTTGAATTTTGTTATTTCCTCACGGCCTCTTGTCACACGGCTTGTTTGACTTCTTCGTGAAGACACCTTTGTGACACTTCTCGTGAAGTATAGCGTAGATTTCTGAGTCTGTAACCACGTGTGATGCCCATCATTCCTCCTCTTGCTGGCCTCAATGAACGTTCGAAGTGAATTTTCCTTTAATATTCCTCTATCCGCTCCTTCTTGCACAATGTTCCCGCATATAAAACAAGTTACATCCTCCATAGTGTGCCTGCTGTCTTGAAATCACATGTTCAGTAAACAGATCTTAGTAAAATTCAGTGCAAGTTTCTCAAAATTTTAAACTACCTATTCGACTGAATTCATTACATAACGTTCAGTTTTGCTTGAAAAGTTGTAAGAATGTGATAATTTTATAGTTCAGACGAAGTTTTTTGCGTTGCACTGCCTTAGCGAAAATTTGGCGCTAGGAACTCTTTCGGTTTAAAATTCATATCTCAGCACTGGAGTGAGCAAATTTCAAATTTCAAACAGTATTTTACTTAAAATTACATTTTCTACAAGTTCGATTATAGTAAATTTTTCAATTGGTGCAGTCCTTTTTGACTTACAGGCGTTAAAAGTTGAGAATTTTCAAAATTTGAGCTATGTTTGAAAAAATGACCCATCTTTGAGGAGCAATTGTGGCTGAACGGCTTAACTTATTTTAATGATTCAAACGTCGTTAGACGCATAATTTTATGCTCCTTAGATAAGAACTGAGTAAAATTTTCTGTAGAATAAATACATTTTGAGTTATAAGCGCAATTTTAAAAAAAGTGCAAAAAATTTGCACTATTTAGGCCCTAAACTCGGAAGCACAACCTAAAATCCGTCGCAAACTCATATACCCATTATTCAGGACCCCTTTAAGGGTTTAAAACGATTTCCAGCTATTGAGCAATTTTTTGCCGCTAGAGCACTAATTTGCCTGGGCTATTAGTAGTTAGTTGACAGTCGAAACAAGGAGACAGAAACTTATGTGAAACCAAAAATGAAGAGAAATTTCAATTGGATCAGAGATAATATGAGGAGTAAAAGTGACTTTGAATATTTGTCCTTTCTTCAGGAGATTGTACCTTCTCTCAGAGAAATCAGAAGGCTATTAAATCTAGTGGTCATCTAATGAGACAGGTGGTAGATAAACATGGGATCGATCCAGATACCACGAGATATTCTCTCACTTTTTTGATTAATCTCATAAAAATGTGAGTCACAAATTCTTCTCATTTAAAGAATATTTTTAATAAGGTTTGATTTTTTTTTTCTTCATCAGCACTGAAAATAAATAAATATAATTAGATTTGTTGTTGCATTTGGTGGTAGGATCAAATAAAGAAAATATAAGGAAACCTTATGTACATCCGAGAAAAATCTATTGATCGCAGACAATCTTGCTGGTTTGATCACGTACAGAAAAGACCATGTGACTACATACATATAGTACATGGTATCCCCGATGAAGATGATACATCCGAAGCAGCCTTAAAAGAACGGAAGACCAAAACCAAAATATTACCTGGAATCTTGATGAAACAAGAAATGAAAATATTGCAAAGGTATGGACGGGAGAAAATATTTGAAACAGAAGATCATGAACAACCTGCACAGAAAAGAACCGAATCAGTAGCTGATGTAAAATTTATAATTATATAAAATATACAACAATATACACTGTCTCGCTTAAAAATCCTACTAGTCGCCATTTTTCCACAAAATTCCGTGTATTTCCATCTTTTTGTTTTGTTTTGTTTTTTTGTTTTTTTTTTTACAAAACTGAACACAATACCTACTTTCCTTTTCCGATATTAGAAAATCATCATAAGTAACAGCTAACACAAACAATTACACTATTAAGACCTTAACAGGGTTGCGGTTAGGAAGCCGTAAAATATGAGAGTACAACAGTACAACCATGACCAAACAACTTTAACCATGAGGAAGAGGTTGACAAATGCCAACACCAAGTAGGTTTGGGAAAAGGCAAAGTGAAAGAAGAAGAATGAGATTATTTCAGACCAGGTAAATAACGCACATGTGAAAAAGGACGATAGCATACTCGGTCCCGACTGTTTTTTTACCTGAAAAACAATAGCATATTCGGTCCCGAACAAGAATAATGTCATGTCAAATTCGGTCCGATGTGTCCACCCTATATACTTATTATTCTATGTACGAGTATATACTTATCTGTTATCTTGTTTTTCCTCATAGGCATGGCCTTCAATGTATTTTACCTAACCCTCCTATAAAACCTAGGCATGGCCTACATTGTATTTTACCTAACCCTACTATAAACCTTAGGCATGGCCGTCAATGTATTTTACCTAACCCTACTATAAAAGCGAGGCATGGCCTACATTGTATTTTACCTAACCCTACTATAAACCTAAGGCATGGCCTTCATTGTTTTTTACCTAACCCTACTATAAACCCAAGGCATGGCCTTCATTGTATTTTACCTAACCCTACTATAAACCCTAGGCATGGCCTTCAAGGAGGAAATCGATAGTCTTGCTGCATGTCTATATACTATATACTTAAAACTGTTTTTATTTACTTATTAAGGGACCGAATTTGACATGGGACCCAATTTGATATGGACCCAATTTGACATAGGACCGAATTTGATATGGACCCAATTTGCTAAAAAAAAGGTCAACGGGGAGGAATTTGACATTTCCCGTGAAAAAATCTAAAAATAAACCTACACATTAGCCCACAAAAAAAAAAAAAAAAAAAAAAAAAAACATCAAAACTGTGCACAGGGTGCCATTGCAGTTTTTGCATTGTCCTGTAAATTTCTATTTTGGAGAGGAACTGTCTATTTGTACACTAAGGGCATTGTCCTGCATGAATTTTCCCGGCAATTCCTTGAGTATAGTTTAGGTATACAATACTAAATGGCAAACAATCGTCAATCAATGCTACTATCACTACCATAGTAAAGCTTGCTGGTTAGTCTTTACACAACCTAGAATATCTAGATGCAATATAAATATCATTTGTGTTGAGTGAATCAAGTTTCATAGCTCTAGGAGTTTATGCTGCTCATAAGTTGTATAGATCCAGGGATGGTGTTACTAATAAATTGTATAGATCCAGTGATGGTGCTACTAATAAGTTGTATAGATCCAGTGATGGTGCTACTAATAAATTGTATAGATCCAGTGATGGTGCTACTAATAAGTTATATAGATCCAGTGATGGTGCTACAAATAAGTTGTATAGATCCAGGGATGGTGCTACTAATAAGTTGTATAAATCCAGTGTTGGTGATGATGGCTAATGTGTTGCTAATAACAGACTTGAGACATGCTTCACTGATGAGCTCCACAGTAACAAAGGTTTCTCGCGACCTTGGCACCTATCTAGGTGAGGGCCAGGCTCCCACGCATCTCCCCAGAGTAACTTTATCTTCTCTCGTATTATCTACTTTTACTGCTTCACATGAGATGAGAACAATGATACCGGACAGCTCGAGTCTGCCGCAGCAGTAGCTGCTAGTTATCCAGGCTTCACGAGTCTTGCCTAATTGTTATATCATCGGCTAATTTTGTTTGTTAGAAGAATTTCAATTGGCCATACCGTTTCGAGGATATCAGTGGTGTGGATGTCTGTGTTTTCTTCCTTTTCTTCTTCTCTTAGTGTAACTCGAGAAAAAACCTGATGACAGTATTATTGCCTACGGGAACTTTTACCATTAAACTCAGTCTTGTCCAACTTTCTGCGTACAAAGATGATAAACAGGTGTAGGTACTGTATTGGAAAATAACCTCCTCAGTATGAGTACTCATTGATTTGTGAATTTCGCAACTTTTGCACCTCTTCGAAGTTTTTATTGACATGATAAATTTAATGCAGGTTTGTGTTATTTGTTTCTGTTCTTTGAAAGTCTACATTTGAAGAAAGGTTTGAGTAGGCACTGAAAGTAAAGTTTATAGTAATTCAAATCAGACGTAAAATAGAGACACTTACTGCTATCACATATGCCCTGTGGGTTCATTCTTGGGAATGGCCAGTTACGCATTGTCCCCATATGATTGAATCAGAGTATCTTACCTGTGGACAGAAATGGTAATTTGTTATTAGGTAGGTAATGGTAACATATTATGTATGACTTACAAGAGTAATATAAATAACTACCTACCTATATACTTATAAATATCTGTTAGGAAATTTTTTATAGTGAAATAAAAACAAGTTGAGTTGTATTTAGACACCATTTTAAACCTCTTTTTATGATATGAAGTTGTTATTTTGGCTGTTGTTTTTTCCTTAACATTGCAGTTTCTATAGTGTGTCGTATGTCTCTGTGTGAAATATGGAACTTCAGTATGACTTATTAATTCTTTAACGTGAAGGTAAACCTCAGCTGTTAGCCCATGTTCTCCCAATAATATAAAAGCAATGTCTTTATATGGGTTTCATTAGGATTCATTCTGAGGTACTGGAAAACCGAAACATGTTAGCATGTGTTGATGTAAAACTCTAAGATTTAGTTTCGTCCATCTCTCACTAATACTATGATATTTCCACTACAGCTTCATTTAGTTGGAATTAGGTGATCTACAATATCTAATAATTGTAGATACAATATCTGCAATTAGATATTGTAGATCACCCAAACTTTTTTATTTTATTGTACTTGTAGATATCATTACAAAGAATGGAAAGTAAAAGTTATGAAATTTTGACTGATATTAATGCGTTGTTAAACATCTACGGACCTGACATTTATAGTAAACTTTCTTTTTGTATGTTATGCTACTATGATTGCTGGTCTGCGCGGATAATAGTAATGATATTATCCACTATGACTTGCATTTGCTATAACAGATTAAAGTTTGGTAAATTCTGTAACAATCCTGAGAAAACTTAATCGAAAAAAAAATTAACAAGGTAAAGCTAAATACCTTTGTAAAACTTTACACAGACCTACATTTCTAAATGAAATTTTTTGACAGTTCCAAAATTGTTCTGTTGCATTTTAAAGCGAAAATGGTGAATTTTTTTAATTGAACCTCAGATTACATCAGATATTCAGATCCCACAATGATCCACAGTCAGATTCCCTCATTTACTATTTTCTTCTTCACCGACCTCAGTAGCTTGATCGATAAGGCGGGGGACTTGAAACCTGGAGGTCGGTGGTTCAAGTCCCGGTTTCAGCGTAGATTTAGTAAAGGGAGTTTGAGTAGTTGTGATATCACGAAAGTGATTAACACAAATTTAATATGATAACTTTTTTTTCTTCTTCTATAATCTGAAAGAACAATTTAAGAAAGTGGGACGTAAAAGTTACTTCCTGAGGTAGGTACATTTCCATCGGTCCCATTAGACATAAACTTCTTCTCACGCTTAGCACGGCGGGCTGAGGACTGATTGATGTACACCACATGATTGTAACGTTTCGGTAGAAACTCACAAGTTTCTCCAGGTAACCGCTAGCTTAGGTAGACCGCTAGAAATTTCCAGATCTAATTTGCACCAATAAAAACTGATCCATTTCCAAGTCCACTCAGTGATGTGCAAGCGGTTCGTCCTGTCTGAATATCGGTGTTTAACCCGAAGTCAATAGCCTCTCCTGTTTGCAGTTCATTCAATTCTCACTGAAATTTCAGATTTCAATTCAGGTGCATGATATTTTCGGATCCTGAACCGTTCACTCTAACCACAAAACAGTTTTCTCATTGGAGGCAGAAGATATAGCCACAAGGACCACAAAAACCCGGAACTTTTAGGTGCAAATCTCTTTTCTTATTGTTTAACCGAAAATAGTAATAATTGAACTTTTAGATACGTTAAAAAGGAGTATTTTAACTACATATTACAGAATAGTTACAATGAATTTATGCTTTTCTCTCATTTATCAATGTTATTCTTTCTGGGTACTTTATTCACAAGAAATATTTCAGAGAGCTCCAATCAAACATCAGTTTTAAACTATCACCGGATACATTTTTTGAAAAAATTGTGATTTAGTCGGATCGTAGAAAAAGTAAGCGTTGTCACCATCATGATCATGAAGTCCATTCCTGAAGATTTATGTAGATAAAATATTTTATCTCTTATTCTGAGAAGATGAAAGAAAAGCTAGCACATTTTCCTAAATTTATTATCTTAAAATTTTACACATAATACAAAAAAAGGTTTTTCGGGCGTCGTTTGTGTCCCATTCAAAGATTGCAGAGAAAAAGAGAGCATAAAAAAACTAACTATCCTCTACCATAAATTTGTATCTACCGACCTATGTGACAATCACTTTGAATTACGTTGTACCCGTCTAGGTACTGTTATTTAAATATGACATGCAAGTACTTAATAGGTCGATTGCAACATATTTATTGTAAAGCTTGGTTTATTTCAATGTACTGAACTTAAATACATAGGTATAATGTCTAATAACACTCGTACTTAGTAATGAATGAAGTACATACATTACGTACAGATACAATTAGATAGGTATGTATAATAAAATAGAACCTAATCTGTGCAGTATCTGGGTCAAACCACTTCTTGATCACATCATGTGAAGTGTTTCTATTATTAAAGTAAGGAATATAATGCCGATGTCAAAATGAACTCTATCTGAAGAAAGACACCAGACATCCATGTGGCTGCTAATACTTCAGCATAGAAACTCGATAAGAGGAAACTGAATGATTTAAAAACAGTGACAACTTAGGTAAAGAAAAATTATGTTTTAATTATTCACTTAAAATTGACAATGGTAAATTATTATTATTATTTTTTTAATGAACATTTATTTAATTTCTTAAAATTATTTCTCAGCAAAGGAGTGAAGAACGTCTTTACAAAAAATAAGACAGTGCGGTAGAGTGTAAGGTAATGGAAAATATAGTTTCCATGTACTTTCAGCCAGCGAAAAGTTTTACATGAATTTAAGAAATTGCAATTTTTATTGCAGAAATGAACTTCACGTCGAAAAAAATTGATTTGACTTTGTGTTTGATTTCCTAGGCCAACGGGACTTTTGGGATTTAAATTTCAGACTCCCAGCCCTCCTAGGTATTGAGATAAAACCACTTTAATTTTAGTGAATGATTTCGGTCTTACAAGACGTAATAATGAGCGTATAGGAGGAATAGGATGTGTATGTAGCTTAGTTTCTACAGTTGCTCCTAACGTTTCATAGAAGGTATTTTCCTTGCTGTGTGGATCAGCAATATTGAACGTTACTGTTCCAACACTACAATTTGCTAATTGAAAGCTTAGCATTGAGCAAGCGATCACCTCGACTGACAAGTACTTTTACGCCTTGCGGTTTTATTTTGAAACGCTCCAGCACCTCATTGATAGCTGGCACTTTCTTCATCAGATCCAGACCAATGCCAGTAACATTGCTCTGATCGATTGATTGCCATGATAGCGCTTGATCTGGTATGAATGTAAAGTAATTGTGCGGTGAGTACACCAAGTACATATTTTCAAGTGTATACTTACAGTTTGTTATGAGTAGGTAATACCTATATGAGCATTGAGTATGTAGTAATTGTAGTATAGGTGCTACACTTAATAAATAAAATAAAAATTGTTCTTGACTTGTTAATTTTGAAGCAAGGGGAAAGAAAACCTGAAGGAACAGATTTGATCCCATGAAGTTTCAAATTTCTAATGATTAAGAGTGCCAAATTGGAATTAACCTCAACCTAAAGTGAAACTAAATTCTCTTTCAATTACATGAGATCAATCCAAAGTTAACCTCACTGAACCATCACGTCAGTCAAGTGCATGGGTGTGAGCATATAGCATGATCATCTGGAGAAATGGAAAGTGAGCTTTTGCTCAATCATTGCTGATCAACTCATCACGATCTTTTCCATAGGAAGAATTGATCACCGCCACAGAATATTTGCACATTTTGTAATACATAGGTACCTATCGTCAGTTCTAACCCCCCCAACAGCAAAGGTTGCTAGTGTGCTATTCTATTTACCAACCCATCCCAAAATTCATAGGTAATGCTCATGCTAGTATTGTTTTAGTAATACTCGATAGATGTATTTTGGTAGGGATTGTGATAAACTTGAAATGCTCTATTTTTGGTTTTACTTATCTAAGATCTGATAGTGTATGTAACTATGTATTATCAAAGCATTTGTAGATATCGCGTGTATGGTTTTTTTAGTTGCCTATATTAAATTTATATAAAAATAGACAATCTGACTTATTTTGACAGTATACAGACAAAAGTTTCCAGTGCAATGGATTAGATCCCTACTAATAATTTATTATACTCGTATCATAACTTTGTATTATTTTTTCTATGTATTTCTTGTACCTATGACTTGTGTTAACAACTTTTGTGTTGAATAAATATGAAACTTGGGAGTACGCCAGACGGCCTACATCAACATTAGTCAGCACTTAGCAGCAAACACTACCTGTGAACGTTTGTGTTTCATCTTATTCTCAAGATAAAGTATTGAGAAAAAAATTACGTTTTTTTCTTCTTCTTCTTTCACTTTATTGATATAATAATGAACATCTATTATCTCAACATGACCAGATGGGTACTGAGGCTACTGCAAACTGAGACACACTAAACCCCCATTTTTGTGGTGTCCATAAAACTTCCACAACCATCAATATCTACATGGGTGAGTTGGACACTGAAGATAAAATCTAGCAACTACAAGACACAAAATAGTACTCAGAATTTATACCTATCATATCGTAAAGGAGTTCTAGTAATCACCTGTTCACAGTGAGAAGTTACTGTCACTTAGAGTTACGTCATGATCCGTAATGCATAAAGTAAGAGCTTGAGAAGTGATCTTGGTGTCCTCGTATGCCATTGAACGCTCTTCTCATGTTTCAGCTATTTGACATAGTGCTCACCTGAGGGTCATCGCTGCTGTAGTTTTCCTGAAGGCAGTCTAGTTTTCAGTAATGAATATGAACTTAAGTTTTCTTCAAGAGATTTTATAATAGTAACGGCTCATGTGATTCTACTAAGCAGATAGATCTGATGGATACATATACTTTCTGAATGTGAGGTTTCATGTCAGTACGAAACTTTGCATAAACAGATCAATAAAGTGAGACTGTACTCATAAGAGAATTAGATGAGCTAGCAAAAAACTTTTACTGACCGGTCAGTGAGTCAGTCTTTTAATCAGGATGAAAGGGGCTACATCAAGCCTGCAATTTACAGAGAGTTTTATATGGTATCTAGAAAAATGGTAACTCATTACTCATGTTCCTCCGATTTTAAATTTGGGATTTTTAAAGGTACCTTCATGCGTTTGCCAAGGTACTCAGTGACGTCTGAGGTACTCTGTGCGGTACCACAATGTTCATTCAGTTTCACCATGACTTATGGTAAACATTTATTTGATTCATTTCAAATATAAATAATATGGAATGAAATACAGCTCAACTGACCTGTGGTACGGTGACCAACCAATTTTACTGAGGAGTCTTTTGACTCATAGGTTTTCCTTCACACGATGAACAGTATGAACACAATAAATCTGTACATCACATTAGATTGATATCACAAAAATTGGATGACGGATTCATTAAGAGCCAGAGAGAACGCAACCAACGCTGAAGCCATCGAAAAAAGTCAGTTGACTTTGTGTGTTTGTTCTATGAACCTGAGCTTCATTTCAGGAATTTGACAGTTGAAATTGAGATTTGGGGATTTCGAGACCGGTTTCTGGAAAGAGGTCCTAGTGTTCACGACGAGGCTTGCCGTGGACCCATGGAGCCCAGGTATTGATCTCATCGATGGAGATAATCCCGCTGGATTAGAAATGAAATGGTAAGTAAGTTCCGTGAGGTTAGCGGTGCGAGTAGGGGCCCGCGCACCGGTAGTGAACTTAATTGAATAAAAATCGAGAGTGAACTGAGACTGAGCAGAGCCAGTATTTATCGTACCTCTTTTTTACTGCAATATTAAAAATCGAAAGTAAAGTTAGTCTGAGCTCAGTCGGATAGTACGAGTACCTACTACAGTCCTGACGTAGAAAGAGAAATTAAATCCGCGACTAGATAAGTATATAACTGGTTTTTGAAGAAGAAAAAAATCTATCAGGTTGCATATTGTAGTAGTGTGCATGTAGGTTAAGTGTTCTCAGAGTTGTCATGGATCTGGTGCTGATGTGTTGACGAAGACATCAGGACAAGTGCTTCCAGCTGAGTCGTGAGGATGGACAGCTAGATCTTTATCTTCGTCCTCATGACAGTTGCTGTTGGTCTGTGAATGGGTTCTGTGTTAGACAACATGTATTCTATGAAGAGTTGAAAAGCCCCAGTGGGTGAGTAGTTAGCGGCGTGTTCTACGAATTTAAGGGTTTAATTCTGGATTCATATCAAATAATTGTTCATTGTAACTAACATTTGTGCTTAGATAGAGTTTCATCAGATATTTATTTGAATTGTGTGAGTCATTTCTAAGAGTTGTAAACATGCAAGAACTTCAGGCTCGCAGGATGTAGCATATGGTGAACTAGACATCAGGGTAAAATTCTAATGTTGAAAATGACCAACTATCCTAAAAAATAAAAAAAAGATGATAATAACAGGTCTAACAGGTCTGTAAATGTTCTACTTATTTCATTATTATGATTCCTAATTTCCTATGAGTAGGTACTACTTGAGCAGAAGAAGTAGAACAGTATTAGTGTGTATCTGTACCTGTAGGTATACCTAATATTGGCAAGATAAAATTGAAGACATCAGCAGCTATTAAAATACTAACACGCAAAATAATATTCATTATATTGTCTAGGTGTAGATTGTAGAACAATAAGTACCGAACTTCAATAGAAGTGCTAATAGCCTTGCGGAGTAGGAAACACCGGGTTTCCGTTAATTTATTGAGGAGTTATCTAAGAGATAAGAAGGAACCTCCAGTGATCAGTGGAGCTGACCCGAGCTAGAGGCCACCGCAGCGGCGTGAAGGGGAGGACTCTAGCCAGACCGCAGTGATCCTGCTGGCTTCATTTATTTTGGACTCATGAACAACAGTAAAGTATCTGTGGTTTAGCTTGAAACCTTTCTTACTATTGTAATGTAGGTACTGAGTAGCACGTCCTATCTATGCATTCAAGTTGGGATTTTAAAAAGTCTCATTCCATACCTCCACATAGTCCACATACATATTGAGATCAAAGTTTGACTTTAATAGGTAGATCCATCGTTGTTATCATTATATTACTCTTTATTAAGTATAGACAAAGTACAATATATACAGTATAAAATGGATAACATACCAGCACTTATTTTGAACATCACAGATACATGAAAATAAAATGTACCCTCATTTAAGAGATTCACCAAGCGAAAATTGAATAATATTTTATACTGTTATGTAGGCATTGCTTAAATCACAGACATCAACACCTATAACGGTAATTCTCACGTAATACGTGAGCATCTCATTCTTATTCCTGTGCATTTCTCTGTCAGTGCGTGAGTGGGTCTGTATGAAACAATAATAATTATTATTCAGAAACTATCAAACTGATCAAAGCCTCGATACTGAATACGAAATGCATTTCTCTCAGATTATTTTTTACGTTCTACACGATCCCACAGTAAAATGCAACATGTATTGTACGTTGTACGTTAATGCACAAAAAAATGTTGTGGGTAAGTATTAGGTGTAACCAACCAATCATCGATCGTGAGTATTATAGTTATTCAAAAATAGTAACAGAATCTACCAAATAACAATAGATACCTAATTATTGTACCTACCTAATTTTTCTAGGAGTGCCTATATTTAATCGACGAATATAAGGTACATAATACTACAGTAAGCAAGGCATATTCAAATTTGTGGAGAATCTGCAAATACTCATAATACCATTTGAAATCTAACGTATGTGGGAAAACATGAATGATTTTCCGATTCATGATAAGGTATTTTAGAAGGCATTGTGCATCAAGCATCAATAAATCTCTTTCTATCACAGCCAAAATCTTAATGATTCTCAGAATCTCGTTCATTAGTGAGAGATTGGATAACACGAGAAAATGTTCTTGCGTCCGACCACTTGGCACTGCCCAGACCCACATGAATTTACACCTCTAGCTCTTGCTAGTGGATAACAATGTATATTTATTATTGTTCTGAGAGGAAATAAATATATTGGGTTTTGTCTTGGCTGATTTTCTTCTGGAGATCACTATTGTTTTCAGAATGTTGCTCAGGTGCAACCAAGTACCCAAGATCAAGGGCTCGGGATTTTGATATGATTCGGAGATAGCAACTCCTCATCCATAAATAAGAAAACAGCGTGTAAGAGATAACCATGCGTGGGAGCTTATCTTCACTTTTGATCCTAGAAATTCTAAAACATTTATAACAATGTTAGGTAACACTAACTTAGAGACCTTTTCGTACTCATTCTCACCTTAACAAGATACTTACTTATCAAGTAATTCTCTCTCTGATACATAATAATAATTATAATTTGAGCAATGTGCCCGGACTTTATTAAAGGTTATTGAATTTCAAATGTACCTAGGTATGATTTTAGCTTCAAATATCCAAATATTTTTGTTCTCCATAAATTAAATTAAATCAAAACTAATGTTTCTCATAAGTATGAAAGTGACACCCTGTATAATTTATGAGAATCTGTGTATTGTAATGCCTTGAGTTCACATATCACATGCTAAACATACGTAGCACCTCATTTGTATGTCGCTCACATAGAGACAGCAGCTCAGAGAAGTGGAGACCCAAGTCTGGCGAAGGCACAAGACATGTACTGAGGAGTATGCAAACTATTCACAAGGGAAACTAAAGCAATGTCTACCCGCCCGTCCGCATCAATTTGAATTCACAACTGTCACGGGACTCTGGAGTCACTGGACAATGCAACACATAACTTTATCACTACCAGTCCACAGAGTCTAGACCACAAGCAATGCTGTGGTGATGTACATGGAACTATACTAGCAACTTGGAAAACTTAATTGACACAATTAGAATTTACACACTATAAGTATATGGAGAGATAAGGAAATAAATCGACATGGACACAGGAGAATAAATGGCCAGGTCTAAGGTCTAGCTCTAGCGGGGATTGGGCTTGGTGTCCGCACTATCAACATGACATCAACACTAAGTGAGGGACAGCTTACACGAAGTAAGGTGGGGCAGGGCAGATGCCATTCTCAGTACAGACTACAGATTGTAGTGCGAGCCAAATAAAGTGCTGGACAGTCTGATGGGATGTGGTCCAATTGAATAATGTCATAGGTCAAATCTTCACAGGATCTACATTAACAAAGTGGTAGAATTCAAAGAAAAATAAGGGGCTACGTCTTTTTTCTCAAATTGATTCAACTTGTGAAATTAATGATGTTTCATGTCTGAATGTTTTGCTTTCTGATAGTTTCACCAACACCTTTCCCTATAAGTAACCTTGTATCTTTAAGAAATTTAGGATTCCACCATTACTACCACAATTTTTTGATGAATAATGAATGATTTCAAAAAGGTAATATTACAATCAGATAATATACTCGTATCTACATGTTTGGTGAAGATTTTGCTACGTGTTTATTACTATCTCTAATGGCTACTGAGGTCGGTCAGTTTTTTTTTTTTTTTTTTTTTTTTTTTTCTTCTTCTATCTCTAATGGCCTTTTATTGATCTTCATCTCTACCATCAGATGCTCGCCTTCTACAGGGGCCCTTCAACTGTAAGTTGCAACTATAGTAAGCTGGACAAAGTACAGAAATAAGGGAATGAAGTACATCCCATCTTATATCTCTGTCTTTAATCACTTATTATGTGAATACTAGCAAAATAATTTATTGGCATATTCCAACAATAACTCAACAAAACATGGAATCATCCTGAAGAAATCCTCAATCTTAAATGAGCACACAGATAGCATGATCGTTGTCATAAAAGTTGGTAATTGCTATGAAGATGTAACTAGCGGTACTTCCTCTTTGGCGAAGATTCTCTTCTGTTATTCAATTCATAATCACGAATCAAAAAGCGATCAGATCGATGGAGGAATTAAAATGGTGACCTGAATGGGAACGATCTCAGTCGTGTCCATCATGCTAGATGACAGATGATTGGTCGATCCGTTGAATTGTGACCAACTTGGTAAACTTTAAAATAAAATAACTTTATTAATAATAAATTTAATGTATAACATTGGTACATCTTTGAATTACAATAACAGCTCAACAAAGACTGATAAACATTATTTCATTATTGTGCCACAATTGCCACATACATACTTACCTATCATTTTTTTCAACAATATTACATTTATTTTCAAAACATGATTTTCACAATAAAAAAAATAACATGTATGGTCTGCAATGTTAAAAAACTGTGAAGAAGACCAGAATTATTGTGGAATTATACATTCAATGCTGTTCAGTCGGCTGGAATATTCAAGATTCCAGGGTAGGTACTTAAAAGCCGTAGGTTTATTATATTCCATGTACATTTATGTATATTTTGTTCATAAGTCTAACTATATTGGCATGATAAACCTCTCCCTGTAATAAAATTCACAAAATGACTATATTGATACTTGATTTTTCTAGATTTTTGCTAATATAAAAGTAAAATTGATCGATCACATTTATGAACCTGTTTCATTTGGTTCTGAAATTCAATACGTGTTATAGCAACTACCCCAGTAAGTTTTGACCATTAGGTCCACAATAATTAATATGTATCTTTAGGAAAAAAATAAATAAATAAAGGGACATATAAAAGAAGGTTTAAAATCTTCAAATGCAATAAAATATCTACAGTTACGTAAAAGCTCAGAAGTTTAATATGGTGATATTGGGTTTGCTGGAATATTAAACAAATTAAATACATTAATTATGTTAATAGGTACATATTTCTGTATGAAATTGAACTTTCACTCACATCAGTTGAAACTCTATAGCCTTTGAAGAGCTCGATGTAGAATCTCAACAATGTCAATTTCAAGTTATTCTGTCCAATGTGACTGACATAAAAACAAGTAATTCTGATCCATTTCATACATGTTATGAAATTAATTTATTTGTATTGTAGCTATTACTTCATTGATGGGTTTGAAAAAGTAGTGGAGTCCAATGTTATCTAAATTTTAAAGGAGAGCAATGTCTCGCTGAGCAATGGCTATACACTATACATAATATAGATAATACAATACATACAGGGTGAGCATAAAGTCTCACCCCACCCTCCGTATCTCGAGAATGGCTGAAAATACAAGAAAACGCAAAAACCCGTATTCCTTAATTTTTAGGGGGATTAATTTTTAGCCAAAAAAAAATTGCCTACACGGCCCCAGTCAGGCTGGGCATGGACCAATTTTAAAATCTTAAATAGAATGGTATGTCTTGTGGCATATTGTTTTAAAGGTCTTATAGAGAGAAGTTCATTTCAGTGAGCTACAACTTACCGTTCTCGAGATACAGGGTCGGACGTCCTGCGTAATATCCATATATTTTGACCTATAACTCGTTGACCGTAAATTCCAGAAAAATTAAATTTGTTGATAATAACTCCTTATCGCAAGAACTTGCGAACAAGTTAAAACTGGATTTGTTTTTTCGTTAAATTTTTTCGGACTTTTCGTCCGGGTGGCTGACGAAACCGACCAGAAACTAATATCAACAGAGTATGTCGAGTTATAATTTTTTCGAAAGTGCTTGTCATAAGGAGTTATTATCAACAAATATCATTTTTCTATAATTTACGGTTAACGAGGTATAGGTCAAAATATATGGATATTACGCAGGGCGTCCGACCCTGTATCTCGAGAACGGTAAGTTGTAGGTCACTGAAATTTATTGTAATGAACTTCTCTCTATGAGACCTTTAAAACAATATGCCACAAGACATACCATTCTATTTAAGATTTTAAAGTTGGTCCATGCCCAGCCTGACTGGGGCCGTGTAGGCAAAAAATTTTTGACTGAAAATTAATCCCTTTAAAAATTAAGGAATATGGGTTTTTGCGTTTTCTTGTATTTTTAGCCATTCTCGAGATACGGGGGGTGGGGTGAGACTTTATGCTCACCCTGTATATGTATTGCAATTAAAATACATTTTTATTCAGTACCTAAGGTACATAATAAATTTGCCAGCTAAGACACTTGAGATACGATGGTGGGGTGGGACTTTATGGATACCCTATATTTATATCTACATACATAAAATACAAGAGGGAACTTTCTACTTGTTATAAAATGTGGACTTTCCACATTTTTTGGCAACAAAGAGGTTTGAGTATGAGTATACCTAGGTACATAATATAATAATTTATTATGTACAGCTACAGAAGCCATACCTGTGTATCATAATATACAAATTATACATGCTTGAAACCGACCAGAAACTAACATCAACAGAATAGGTCGAGTTGTATCTTATTTGAAAGGTCTCGCTATTTTTTTTTTTTTTTTTTATTGATGTTTTTTCAATATAAAATAATTGTTAAACACAAGTCATAAAAACAATGGATATGGGGTTACAAAAAGAAAATTCTAAAAAAAATTCATTTGAGATTTTAAAGTTGGTCCGTGCCTAGGCTGACTGGGGCCGTGTAGGCATTTTTTTTTTTTTTTTTTTTTTTTGTTTTGCTGAGAATTAATCCTCCAAAAAATTATTTTTTGCGTTTTTCTATTCAGCCGTTCTTGAGTTACAGCAGGTGGGGTGGGACTTTATGGACACCCTGTATTAGGTACAATGGCAATATAATAAGTATGTGACAGTACCTAAGTAAGATTTACTAAAGAGAAACACACAGACGAAGTTGCCAAAATACCATCAGAAGTTGCCAAGATCCACCATATTTCATTGTCTCATTCTACGAGGCCACAAAACCTAGTACCACATGACTGTATTCCATTACAGTAGAAATTTTTACTTTACTTTATTATTCATTGTAGATTTTCGAAAAAAAATCAAAATTCTAGTTCTGTTTCTATGAAATCTATTTGTTGATCTTGAGCCATCTCTATCCCTAAGTAGTATATTTTCTTGTGAATAGGAATAAATGGTTTATTGCTCCTAGGGCTTCATGAGTTTTATAGTTACCACTATACCAGTTCAAATGAGGTCTAATCTAATAATTGCTGATATGATGATCAGTCAATTGATCCTCCTCATAATATTCATTATCATCCCGGCCTTCGTATAATAAAAATGTTGCGATCAAATTCTCTCGACTATCTGAAAGGATCAGTCACCAGAGTTTTAGCAATCTCCTTGACATTTGCAATTTCCTTTCATGTAACACAAGACCATCTCTCTTCTTCATGTTTCCATTTGAACAAGATATAAACTTGTTCCCAAGAAACTCATATGGGAGAGGCAAGTGAAACATTAATAAGGTTCAAGTGTTCATCTTGAAAATTTTCTTCATAGGAATTATGTAGGTACACGTGCATGTACAATTGTACATACCTAGTACCTACATGTATATGCTAATTAAAGCTATCAGTGCTAAAATAATAAAGATTTATTATTGTGCCATGTCATTATACCTGTACCATACAAATTATGTAATGATAACCTAAGTTATGCAAATATGAAGAGGACTAAATGTTTATACATCAAATAAAAGGTTGATGGGTAGAATACATTCGTGTCCGGAGCCTTAGGTACCCCTATATACCTAATATTATAATTAGCTATGTATAGCATAGTAATCAACAAAAAATACAACAACAAAAAATCATCTCATAGTTTTACGGGCATTTCACAGATGGGATTCTCAGAATTTGTTGAATTCGATTAAAAATGATAATAATCGACCCCTCCTGAGATTGAAAAGGCTAGTTGAGAGATTAATCAAAATCCCAAAAAAGTATATCCTTATCTGCCATTGCGTCATTGTCTTAAATTATTTCTAATTTAGAGATTTAGACCCATTACGGAGTATTGGTTTTTCTTTGTCTATTTGGTATCTAATAGCTATTCCGTTCTTAGAAAGCAGCATCGATCAGAGGATACTAACTTATAATTCATTAAATTGATTCAGAGTAGGTACATCATTAGTATCAAGGTTAGGATTCCTACATTAAAGTTACCAATTTATCCATGAACGTTAACTATTGAGAAGTTTGAAAGGGTTGTTTTCTGTGCGGGTCATTGAACTCAAGATTTCGGTACTCTTCTTTTGTTTTGTGATATTGATGAAAATTTCTAAAGATTCTGGACTAACAGCATCAATTAAGAGGTTTTTAATGATGCTCAATAAGTTACTCTTATTATTATTTAGTTCCCATAATAAGTTCACTGCAGGGCAGTTTAAACGTTTCTCACCCTCAGTGGACTGTGTATTGTATAGGAGATACTCTTTGTTCTCTGAAATCTCTACAGGTAATGATGCTAATACCTAACCTAGACGCTAGTAGGGATGAACTGTTGAAGCCAAGATGAGATTATAAAATTTAGGAACATAGGGAACTTAATTAATTACTTTTTGATAAAGGCAGCATGAACATTGAACATACCAAGAATAGATGAGAGCATACTTGTAATACTTTCCTTTCTATAGGATAAGGAAAGTAAAAAGGAGAGAATAAATGTATCTTTACTACCTAGAAGATACTATAATAGGTAGGTATATACTATTATTTTAATCCTACCATTTGTTTTCAGTATTATTAACTTGTGGTTGAATATCAAAAAAGTGAGCAAAAGCTCATGCATTTGTGTTGGAAATATGGTCCCAATTGCAAAGATGAAAAACTTTACCAGTGCAGGAATGAAAGAATAATACTTGATATTAAATAGGTACTTTGTTGTAGGAAATCCTACTAGAATTTCAGTAGCAGGCATTTATCATAAAAAAATTAAGCGACATCTGTTATTCGATCTGTCAACCATTGGATCAAAAAACAGGGGAAATTTTTTACTATCAATTACTTAACTACCTATAAGGTATAGAAAATATTGCTTTCGGTCGGTTTTTTACGAATTTGAGCTGACAACATTTCTAGACGAATTAGACTCTCCTGGTTTCAAAAAGTAATATTTATCACACAAACACACAAAATGTTGAAAATCGTGAATACTTTTTGAGTCACCCATCCATTATTTGGCCGTAGCTCAAAAACTCAGAATTTCGTGATCAATATGTCAAATGAAAGCCCAAACCCTTGCTTAAAACTTTCTCATTTTGAGTTTATAGGTCGTCTCTTCAAATTTCGAGAGAAAATGTCATTTAGGTAAAAAAACGTGAATATTTTTTATGTTACCCATCCAATTGTTGTACTTACTCAATCTAGCCCCTAGAAAGATATAAGAATTTCCTGTTCTAGAATAAGAGATATGACATTTTATTATTTAATAATATAGTTTTAAATGGTGATTTTACGCAGTCATATTTTCAATACCAATAATACTTATAAATTTTCGACATTTTTAAAAAAGCTGAGATTGTGTTGATTTCTGATAAAACTTCTTCAATTTTAATAGAAAGTCGTGAGAATTTCACACCAAATTATTACTCTGCTCGTCTCTTTATTACCAAGGACCTAAATCATTATTGACGGGGGTAGGTATTACCCTTTATTCTCCGGAAACTCTCTAAGAAGCTACTTCATACTTATATTGACCTCAGCATTGTATACATCATGATCGTCAAGGCTAATTTGAATGGTCACCCATCCAAGTCTTATCCTAGTTGGACGTTGCTTAAATTCAGTGATAGAACAAGAACTGGTGCACTCAACGTGCTATCAACGCTGGCTAAGAGGGATTTAAAAATGATAGTAAATACTTATTTGGCACTAGCGGGCTGTCGCCCGCTTTGCGGGCCGAGGCATGGCCGTGAAAGCAAAAAATCCTTTTTCGCCAATGGCAGGTGTTGTAGTGGGAGTTTCGAAAAATCCCGTCTTATTGCACATCTAGACTCTAAGACAAAGCTACCTACCAAATTTCAGCTTCCTAGGACTTACGGTTTGGGCTGTAGAGCGATGATCAGTCAGTGGTCAGTGGTCAGTGGTCAGTGAGTGTCTTTGACATTTATATATTAAGATTAGTAGCGTATACGTATTAGTCAATTTTTAAATTACTCACCGCCTCACCGTTCATAAAAGCCTTGACATTAATTTTTGCGAAAGTCCTATACTCGTAGTTCTGGCTTAATCCCACCTTCCTATAACTCCTATCCTAAGTCTACTTGATAATAATTAAATAACCAATGTTTCAAACCCCATGTAATACCCACCCACCTATAATAGGTACAGATTATGGCTATTGTACTAGCTTCTGGTGAATGCTATTTAAGAGTTATTATACCTGTGGCAACATTTTAATTTCCACCTAAATTTACATAGCTAACGCTGCTACTAGCTGTACCTACATAAAATAAAAGTTTTCTAGTTCTGTCTACTTCAAGATAGTAGGTAAATACCTAACTAAAATTGATAGCTCATGTCAAAACCATAGATATCAAACATCATCTTCATATCTTTACTGCACAATGTATACATAGGTAAATAATAGAATTATAAAGATTTCTTCACAAGAAAGCCTAACAGCCTTACTGAGGAGAAAAGCCCGGCATGCCGAGGAGAAAAGCCCGAGGTAGACTATTTTTACAGTTTCACAAATATTTTTACATATTAATATGGGTCACTAATAATAATTGTAATGATTATTTACCTTAAAGTGTTCTAGAGATATTCTAGTGCTAGTCGATGTAGGTTCGAATCCAGCTAAATCCTTTTTTATGCTGCCAGCACACTTAATTAACTGATAATAAAAGTAACCCAAGTACTTAAAAAAAAATAAACCACTGATAGTACTGTATAAAACTTGGGCCACTGAAGCACACCGTCTTAAAATTAAGTATTTCACTTTCAATGTTAGAAAATGCTTTTCCACTGAACACAAATCCTTACTGAGAAAAAAATTAAAACAGAAATCTCCGACAACAATCACTCCGGGTGACGACGGTAAAAAAAATCCACAAAAAAACAAGTTTAGAACTTTTTATCAACCGCTCGTGTTTCTGAAGAAAGTGAGCCCGCGTAATCAAGAGGTACTAACTGAGCGCTGAATAGCCAGAACTCTCAGAACTCTTACATCAACTCCATGTTGCGCATGCGTTGGACTTAGGCAAAATCACTATTCTAGCCAACTTCTACCTCAGGTTAATGGTTGATAAGAAGACGTAGGGGTTAGATTTTGGTAGATTCCTTGAAATTTTCAGTAAATTTAATTTATCACATTATGGGTAATTGGGTATCTATATGCAACTTACAAGTTATATGTATAAGTAGTCCTCCTGTCAATAATAACAATAACATAAGTAGTTTGAAATGCCAGTACTACACGGAGTAGGTTATATGGCCATTCAAAGGCCAAACTAGTTTTAGACAAACTATTTTCAGCACACAATATAAATAACTTACTACATATTGTATTCTTTAGTAGTTTTCATGTGAATGTTTCTGCCAGTTTGTAGTATGCTTCACATTGTCTCTAATGTCCAGAATTTGTCAAAGGATACTCTGGAATACTTCAATCAAAATGTTAAATACTTCTAGATAATATTATATATTTTCTAGGTAGCTATTGTTAACCTTATCGTTGTACGAAACTTTCGTCTGACACACATTCTCTTGTGGTTTCTAATTACCTTAGTTTAGTGAAGATGACTGCAACTATACCTGCTGATCATTTGTTCGTATTATTAAAATGTTTATTTTCATCTACAGGGTCTAACGAAACTTGCCTCTTTCAACTGAAGCCCAGGTTGATGATAAATGGGTAAGTTTTAGGGTTTTGGATAGTCAAGAATAGGAAATTATATGCTAGCAAAATTTCACTTTTCAAAACGACTTTATCTTGTGAACCCTAGATGATCTAAGAGAAAATATCGCAAGAGAAATTGGCAGAATTCCCATAGAAATATATTTCAGCTTGTAAACGAAAACTTCAGAAAACGGCTTCTGGACTGTGTGACTGAAGGAGGTCGCCAGTTAAATAATATTGTTTTCAGGACCATGTAATAGTAAAACACTTATGGAAAAAATAAAAACTTATGGAAAAAAAAAAAATTCTAACACTTATGGAAAAAATAAAAACATTTCTATCCGGAACCTTGTTTATTTTCAATTTCATAAAAGAAAGTTTTGCTGCTAAACCCTGTAGATGTATTTAATTATTATATATAAAAAAATTACGGACCAGCTGATCCTTAGTGTAGGACGTCCTTATGCTATTGCCAAACATTGAAATCTCCTTAACTCCTCAATTTATAGCAATTGTGTCAAGTTCTCAATTCTCGTTGGTAGTTGTGGTGAGCATACAAGATAATATGTTTCATACAAGACTTGATCCATTTCCCACCGGTGAATAATTACGCCGACATAATCAACCTCTTACTTAACGTGCGAATACACCGCTTGAAATTTACAGCAAGTTTAAGCCAAATTGACATTGTTCTCTGAGCCAGGGGAGACTCCAAGCCAGGGGAAACTCCAAGCCAGGGGAGACTACAAGCCAGGGGAGACTCAAAGCCAGGGGAGACTCCAAGCCAGGGGAGACTACAAGCCAGGGGAGACTCCAAGCCAGGGGAGACTACAAGCCAGGGGAGACTACAAGCCAGGGGAGACTCCAAGCCAGGGGAGACTCCAAGCCAGGGGAGACTCCAAGCCAAGGGAGACTACAAGCCAGGGAAGATTTCTTTGAATCTATCGGGCAGTATTATTTATTCATTGCTTGGTGAGGGGTAAAAGGTATAAAGATTGCCAAAGTGACACAACCCCCGCAAGTGAACCAAGTAAGGTTGGTTCACTGTGGCCATGGTGGTCATTTTGAGACAAAGATTTTCTTATCGAACAATCAAGCTCTTTTAAGGTTTCCACTCTTGAGTAAGAGGAAAGAGGACACTTCAGAGTCAGAGTTCAGAGTACCAAAAGTTGTATCGATAAAATCTTCGCGATAGTTGCAATTTCACGTTTCTAAGAAGACAGACTGGATTTTGGTAATCTATCCTTTGTATGCCCGGAATTTTCTGATGAATTGAATCAATATAGGTGTGTATGGAATAATTTAAGAGAACTTTTACTTTTAGAATTCATTTTTTGATGATGAAGTCTCTTATAACTCAGGAGACAGCCAAATATCCCCTTCAAATCACGTCCCTGAGGGTTATCAGGTATATTCCACGCCCAAGACAGACTGGTGTACTATTGCAACCTACCTACCAGTCACATGCTATTGCAATATTCAATTGTTTCACTCAGGAGAAAATTATAGAGATTTTCTGCCAATGAAGTAGTAGGTGTAGGTAAGTGCTAGAATATACCCACGGGGGTCATGGGTGTTGGTTTTTACTTCATGCTGATCTGTTCTGTTTATCTATACTTCTACCATAGGGTTTGTATACTTATGTGTATCGAATGTTAGATGTACAGAAAATATATCTTAGGTAGGCATTTAATGTCTAGAGCTGTTCTAGAGGAATTTAAGGATTTTAAGTAAAAATATATATGATAGGGGGAAAAAGGTATTTTTTTTAAATCAATAAAATTACTGGCTGGGGGACTATAAACAGGGAATAGACAACCAGTCTGGCTGGGGGACTATAAAGAGGGAGTAGACCATCATTGGCTTGGTTCTGGGGGTCCTTGTCAATTATTAACCTCCTTGTAAAGACAGTGGTAGAAGTGCTGAGTCATTCCTCCACTGTCTGGCTACCATCGTTCACGATGACACCACCCTATGATGATGATGAAACTTACTGTAAAAATTAAGTAGGAAGGTATAACCCAAATATTTGCTACTCAAATCTTGTTATTTGAAGCCTTGTGAAATGAATTTCACTGCAAATCTAATGAAGTTTCGAACTATTGTGTTACTTACTGTCTTGTTAGTTTAAGAGACAATTAGGTGGATGAGTTATAAACATTAAAATGAACAATAACTCGACTCACCTTGAGAGATTCGTCATTGTTGTGAACTTTACGCTAGTTAACAACCAAATTCTTAAATTAGTAAATACTCGAGTTTAAACTATAATCATTTTGCCATTCTCAGAACAAATTTAATCCATCAGAAACTTTCCGTTCTAACGAGGAGCTGAGATTGAAAGTGGTGCAGGAGGTCTGTGTGTCTGTGCTCCAGTGTGACCGACAAATAGTCAAGTACTTAACTTCTAGTCTTCGTGCAAGTCAGACTAGGTCAAGGTAGGTCCCAAGTTGTGAAGCGGTGTTATAATTCTAACAGATAATTTGCAAGATATTCAAACCAAACTACACTTGGCCGAGTTGTTTATGAGTCAAGTGAACTCCAAAGTTCATGGTTAGGCCAAACTTTTTGTGTTCAATGATCCAGTTTTTTTCTGATAGTCTGAACGCGTTAAGGTCCCAATCGATGTTTATTTTACAAAATGAGACCATTCAGACCATTGCCAAAAAATCAAATAAATCTAGGGCTCTCTTAACATTTAGAAGTAAATTAGTTGATTGTTATCTGAATACGTCCAATGAGTTCATGATTTACTGGATTTAAAATACAATATTGAATTAAAAATATATACTTACATTAAAGTTTGGATTATAAAGTTTAGTAGGTACGAGTATTTCTTATTATTAAAAATGCCAGCGTCGATGGTGCGTTGCATGCACCGGTTTTCGCAGGATCACCGAAGTTAAGCAACGTCCAGCGAGGTGAAGACTTCGTGATGTTGGCATTCTGGCCCAACCCAGGCCGGGAGGAGTTAATGTGGGTAGCAGGTTTGTGACTCTCCTGCAAATGCAGGGTAACACCCTTGTCGTGATATGACCATGCAGTTGAAAGCGACGTTAAACCCAAATTAAAGAAAAAATCACTTTATTGATACATACCTACATTCTATTGATACATACAATAAAAATAATAATAATTATTATTAGTAAAAAAAATTATTCACATTCACTATGGGCCTGCTATTATTATATTATCTATTCTAAATAATAACTTTATCATGGCATCAAAATCTAACATTTTGAGAAAAAGATGAAATAAAATGAGCAATAAAACGCAACATGATGAAGTATTGTTACATTTCTCTCGTATGGATTACACCAGAGCTTTCAATAAGGTCAAGGTCAAGGTATCATCCTGCGTCAGGGGTAGGAGCAGTGTCATGCAATGAGCCGCCCGTGCAGCGTGTGGCATTCCTCAGGCTTCCTACAAACTAAAGCATAAACTCTCGCATTAGTCATGGAAGAAATGCAAAAAACCCATGTCGGAATTTTCCTCGCCGAGGACCTAGGTCATCCACTTCATGCCACTGTAGGGGGGCAATCCCCTGGTCACCGGGTTAGCTCATCCTCGTAATCCAGCGAGAATTTCACACAAATCACACGCATGTAAGATGAAGAAGCAAGAAACTTAGACGGCCTTGGAGATTCTTAGATCATGTGCTGGTTGGTTGAGATGAGCTATTTTTAGACCGAACGGAAGTCAAAGTCACACGAGTAGCTATTGGGATTTCGAAATACTCCTCGGTATATTGGTCACTGTGGAATTGTGGACGTTACCAGCGACCTTGATTGACCTTCACATATCCAGGCAATGGGATTAGTCATATGAAACACCCTTAGGATGTTTATGATCAGCAGATCCTCGTCCCACCTGGAATGAGGACGTTGTTGAGTGTTGATGTACCCTTCAGAGGATATGGCGGAATTAGGACATTCAATACGTCATTTTCTAGACAAAATTACAAACAAGTCATGGTGAATCATCTGAGAATGACTTTCGTTTACCTAATATAAGTCAAGGAGGTACAAAATGCAGCCTTGTAGGGATTGTAGCTCCCTATTTAAATAAATGGGCAAGATTACACATTCTTTTCGTGAAATCGCTTTTCTTTAGAAAGAGGTGCAGAATAATTCTTTGATCTTGTTCTTTGATTTTCATGGACACATCTTCGTTGCTTTTTAAGTTCAAGGGGCGCTACAGTGTCAGCATGTGAAAAACAAATTACAAATCAATGAGTTCAATGAAATAAGTTAAAAGTTTAACTGATTAATAAAGTGATTATTGATAGTTTTATACGCCCGATCCTGTTATTTACCAATCAGCAGCTAACTATACTAAACACACCTAGTTCATCCTCGCGATGAAGATGCCATATTATTATATATTAAGTCAATAATTTTATTACTACGTAGGAAATATCGCAACGACGATTTTTATTATTCATAATAAATTTCATTTTAATTACACATGAGCTGTGATGACATGCTAGATGCTGTCAACACAGAACAGATGGGAGCACATTGAAAACACACAGAATAATTATCAGCCTCTTCAGAGACAAAAATGATCCAATTATAACTCAATTTGAACTATTTTTAGATAAAATACCTATAATGACGTTAGACTTGATCAATGAATGAATTTTAAACTGTGGAACTCATCAATTTGATTGCGTTTTTAAGTTTTTAAGAAAATATTCTGTCCAATGTACAAAACTTAAGGAGCGCAGATAAAAGAAAGGTCGTGATAATTAAATTTCTACTAAGTAGTTATTTAGACGCCATCGTCGGCGTCGATTCACTTTTTTGTGCTTTAAACTGCATGGTCATATCACGGCGGAGCTTCTACCCTCCATTCCTTGGAAACTCACAAACCAGCTACTCAAATTAACCTCACCCAGCCTGAATGAGATATTTAATCTTAGAAGCCAAATAAAAATGGCTTAGGATGGCTCTGTATAAAAAAGAAATATGAAAAATAAAACAAATGATTTATTATTATTATTATTAAGTACATAAAAAATCAACACAAAAGCTTTAGAGCAAAACAACATTCATTTTTCGACTTTATAAGCCCCTTAAAAGGGCTGGGAAGCGTTTTTCGGTAAATACCCACCTTAGAGATACCCAGAAACATGCTCCTGAATTATCGTCCATACATTTATTTACACCCTGGATAATAATAATATGTACCTAATAAATTATGTTTTTCTGGTACCATGCCTCGCACATTGGTATTTAAATTATTGCAATAAAAGTGTTACATTTACAGCGTCTAAAACATTAGAAACACAGCTGAGTAAATAATGCTAATCCTGATATTAGAATGAGACCAGACCCACATAATCCCTACATCTAGTATAACATTATGGAAATCAGGGAATCTTAAGCTACACTTAGCTTTATGCCTTTATCCATAATATCTTTGGCATCAGAGTCGCTAACACCTACACTCTCGAGCTTTGAGCCATCGTAAAATTCATACCAAGTACTGTAATGACTAATTTACTTAGAAACACACGATGGGGATGTTGGAAAACTAGCTTTTTGTTTGTAAAAAAAAACTTCTTTGGGATTTTGTCTGGTTTTTTTAACGAGTTGTTTATGTCCTTTGCACTGAACCCAAAGGAAAAACTAGTTCAGTTTATCTATATAGTTCTTTTAAATGTACATTTGTTTTAAATTTAAATGTCTTAAAATATTTACCGTGAGACGTAGACGGTAGTTGAAGCAGCGATGTGGTATAAAAAGAAAGAAAAAAAGAAGAAGAAAAAAAAAAAAAAAAAACCGAAAATCAAACAAACAAAAACGTTGCCATACAATATTGCCAATTAAGCTCTTGAAGTTATACCTTGAACCATTGAAGTGACTCCGGGAATTTAATATGATGTTTTTAGGAATTCTTCAAAAAATTAAAACTGGAAAAGTAATTTTTAGTTGAGGTATTGCTTGACAGTCACGATCAGTATAATAAAAGCAAGAATGTTGAAAATAATCTGACGGTCTTGATGGTTTGTAGTTTGTATCATAAATGATGCCATTAATATAAGCTACCTTTTTATAAAGAATTTAAAATTTACAAGTTCGAATTTTTACACATTCAATGACAAAAGGATTTTAGGCTGCAGCAGGAGCATCCGAATTCCAAAGTTGAGAAAAAGGGCACAAGTTCGTGATGTAAACAACATTAAGCATAATAAAATTCACTGATACCTCACTTATGATTTTACTGAAACAAGAAGAGAATAAAAATATCCGTGCAATCGCCTCATTGTTGTGTTAGAATCATAAATTTTGATTTTCTCTTTCAAGTCACCGTCTTTTAGCCTGAAGAGTGTTTCCAGCAATAATACTAATTTGTTCTTTCTTGAATACCAACAATTTATAACGACCAGAATTGTTGTTCATTCTATTTATTGTAATTTTCTAATATTGACTTGGGTTTCCATGTATCTATTTGTCTTTAAACGTATTAAGTAATAAAAATATACATTTAAGTAAGACTACATAATATCATTTTATACTTAGGTATTACATACTTTATGCTGTTGACTATACCCATACTTACATAAAGTATAATATAGACGCTTTATTATCGAATTGCATGTTTGTATTTAAAACACAGGGTAGGGATCTAAGATACATAACTATTATTATTGTAGGTGTACATTACTAAATAGTCTAGAGTCTAGATAACACATGGGTAGGTATAACCAAAAGTAATTTCGAATAAGTAGATAGTATAAAGATCGAATTTAAGCTGAAAATCTTCCAATTTCCAATTATATCTATATTATTTAGATGCACAACAGATCACATCTCATTTCAAAACAAACCATAAGAAGATGAAGATTCCTATATTAAAAGTTTACCTTCAAAGGAAATTTGTAAAGCGACTCGACATGCTCACGGGTAAAATTGAAAGAAATAAATAGCAGAAGACCCCACAAGGATGTAGGATGTAGGAAGGCACTAATTGGTGGAGAACTGGAGACCTCCTCAGCCGCGTGACTCAACCAAGAGAAGAAGAGGACTGGAACCCAGCAATAAATTTCCTGATGGGTCATAACTACAGCTCATAGATTGGATTCCCAGTGATGGCACAGTCAAGAGGGAGTAAGGTTCCCGGCAGGAAATCTCCCCGCCCACAGTCACCCAACGTAAGCGTAGGTCTCTGGTGATGATAGATGCTATTGTTTTTGAAAAAAAATTCTAACTTCAATAGGAAAATTTTATATTATATTTATGACAATAGACTTTTTATTACTGCCCAGATAGAATAATACATATCTCTTTAAATCCTGGAGCAATAAACATAAAGGAATACACATTTTCTTAAATGAGAGAAGGTTGGATTCAAACCTACAAGCGAATATAGCGGGATTACAAGAAGAAGAAGAAGAAGAAGAAGAAAAAAAAATCAATGAAGTATCTACTTAATTAGGTATATAAATTTTTTGTTATCATAAAGTGCATTTTTAATTTCACAAGTAGGTAACTAGTCGAGGGTCAAAGTTGTTGTTTCTCGTCCCAACTATACATATATTCTCAAACAAATATACTATAGAGCTATGATCTGCTGGTTTTTCTCTACCAAATCTTGAGAAAGTAGACCATGCATGGGTGATGGAGGTGGGGGAGAGGGAGAGATTAGCATGAGTGATGGAGGTGCTAGACTTGAAATGTACCACCGGATGTACTCATACGTTTTCCTCCATTTATTTAAGAATCTGACCACATAATAACACACATGAGGCTCGGGAAATAGAATATGCTTCAAGTGACTAAAGGGTCTATTATTATTGTTGTGTAAAATATTCAGAGTGCGGACTGGAGAGGCATCATAGAGAATTCAGCATCATCCGTTCCTCTTTCCTGGATTAAACTTAATGCACCTATCTGCAATTTATACAGAAGCAATAACTAATGTAATTATTACATTGCTCAAGATTATAGATCACTTAGACCCCTCACGGTTTCCCGTAATGAAGTCATCACTAGCCTATCACACTTGTTATGCAAATGAATTATCCTTACCCATTAAACCCTATAATAATTACCTGCATGATTCCACCAGGATAGTAGATATCGAGATTATGACTTGCGCCTGGACATATTGAGAAAGTAATATTTACTATCGATAGTTATGATTTATTTTAATAGTATAATAATAAATTTATGATTTATTACCTACAACTACTCTCGTAAATATTATCCGCAAGAAGTACCCATAAATTGAAGCATTCAAAATCAAAAATAGATTGGATCTAACAATAAAAAGCCATGAATGGATAGTACTTGCTTATAATAGTTAGTTACAAAAAAAAATTATATTAAAAAAAATGTCATAAGACCGACTCGAGATACGGACCGATTCTGGAATTAGGGTATCTAAATGATGGATTTAATTTGGAGGAGAGAAAGATCATAATTGAGATTAAGTTGAAGAAGATCTCAGGAGAAGAACTAGAGGCTATGGAGAGTGAGCAGAGGAGCATACTGTAACTTTGGAAGATAATTCTGACCCTGGCTTGCTTGGGAGAGGGTCTTAAAATAAAATAAGAGTGATTCTACAGTTACCATCATGATTATGAACAATGAAATTGATATCAGACTATTGATCCACAACAGTATAAACGTAAGATGAAATAGCCCCTCACATATCTTATTTATTTATAGATACGCAATGTGGCGTGTATGTCAGCTTGATTCAAATGAACAGTCACATTGCATAGTCGAAAAAGTAAGCAGGCGTTACTCATATTAACAGTCAGGTCCATTTCTTTTATTCAGGTCGTTATTCACATTTATTTCACTCAGTTTTTCTTACTGAGTGTGTCGTACGCATGAATAAATTTAAATGAGGGAATAGAAATTAGTTCTTTAAAAACGGACCATTAAAAATATCTGTCAAGGTTAGCCTTTAGTAGCTGAATACTACTGATCAACTCAATCAATAGTATTGTGATAATGAGTATTATGGGGTAGTAAGTAATATAAACTTTAATATTGAGGAATCTCTTTCAAAGTGTCTGAATTGAGGATTCAAAGTTCTCACTAAAATTAAAACACATGGAGACATGAGAGACTGACGCATTAAATTTATGTTATTTTTACTTGTGCCTTAAATTGTGCGAAGTGCAGTGCGTATTTTACCTTTAGCTATAGGTATAGAATTATAGATGAATACTCGTAACTCGTATGAAACATAATAATATTTTATTATTTAGGTAGGTATATTAGTGGTAGTAGACTACTGGTAAATAATAGTACATTAGGTATATGGTGCACCTCTAACAATGTTACATAAAATAAATACATAATAATTCATATCACACTGATGGATCGCTAATGGAAATAATTAAATACCAAGCACTTATGGCTCTATTTGAAGTATTTAACGATATTGAAAAATACTTATTTGTGAAGTGTGTGACAAATTGAAGAGAAAAGGAAACACACAACAAGTAGGTGGCTAATGTGTCAGACATGGACGGGGAGACGTGTGCCAAGTGTTTATTTGGTTTTTAAGCTATGCAGTTGATATCACTTGTCATGACAACTCGGAACACAATATTGCCCCAATCTATATTATCTGAGCGCACGGCAGTGCGCCAGGCCAAGTTCCAGCAAGCACGGCAGTGTATCTTTACACGAAACGATTCACCCGGTTTTTCACACCGTCATATCTTCGGTTCAATTGATCATAGAGATATGAAAATTGGAACAGAGACTGTCCTAATATCATTAAAATGACATTGAAAATTTCAAGACTCTATGCAAAAAACTTTCAGAGGAATGTAATTTTGAAATTTGCGATTTTGATACTGACTGACTGACTGACTGACTGACTGACTGACTGACAGATCATCAAAATTATAAGGCACTTCCCGACTACCTAGAAGGCTGAAATTTTGCATGATGGTAGGGTTTATTGTAAAAGTACAGGGAAAAATCTGAAAACTGGAACTTTCGCACTTATCATTTTGTTAAACGGTGTCGTTTTAGGGAGGAAATATATAATCGATTATGGATCTAAATTATGAGGCACTTCCCTACTACCTAGAAAGCTGAAATTTGCATGATGGTAGGGTTTATTGTAAAAGTACAGGGAAAAATCTGAAAAAGTTCTGAAAACTGTTAAACGGTGTCGTTTTAGGGAGGAAGTATACTATATTATGTATATAAATTATGAGGCATTTCCCTACAACCTAAAAACCTGAAATTTTGCATACTGGTAGGGTTTATTGTAAAAGTACAGGGAAAAATCTGAAAACCGGAACTTTCGCACTTATCATGGTGTAAAACGGTGTCGTTTTAGGGAGGAAATATATAATCGATTATGGATCTAAATTATGAGACACTTCCCTACTACTTAGAAAGCTAAAATTTTGCATGATGGTAGGGTTTATTATAAAAGTACAGGGAAAAATCTGAAAACCGGAACTTTCGCACTTGTCACGCTGTTAAACTGTGTTCATTTAGGGAGGAAGTATACTCGATTATGCATATAAATTATGAGGCACTTCCCTACTACCTACAAAGCTGAAATTTTGTATGGTGCTAGGGTTCATTGTAAAAGTACAGGGAAAAATCTGAAAACCGGAACTTTCGCACTTATCATGCTGTTTAGGGAGGAAATATTCTCGATTATGTATATAAATTATGAGGTACTTCCCTACTACGTACAAAGCTGAAATTTTGCATGGTTCTAGGGTTTACTGTAAAAATACAGGGAAAAATCTGAAAACCGGCACTTTCGCACTATTTCTGCTGTTAAACGGTGTCGTTTTAGGGAGCATATTAAATTGAAGAATCCTGCAATTTTTAATAAAAAATAATGGAACGTGCTGTGAAACGAAACATTTACAAAAAGTAATGATATCCCACAAAAAACTACCGTTAAAAAAAAGGCCAAGTTCCAGAACTCCTATCCAAAAAGGTTTCGCCAATGAATGCAGTGAAATCTTGTTTGCGGCCAAGTTATCTTGGTACTAAACTATTTCTTTTATTATAACCTGTTTTCTGAGTTCCTCATTTTGTATGTTTTTAACTCCAAACTATCCTCATACTTGGCCAGTTTTATGCCATCGTTTGTATGGAATATTACGACTATATGTATAGGTACAGAATAACAATATAACCATCACAAGGAGCGAAACTGGCCAAGTTAGAGGATAGTTTGGAGTTAAAATCATACAAAATGAGGAACTCAGAAAACGGGTTTTAATAAAAGAAATAGTTTAGTACCAAGATAACTTGGCCGCAAACAAGATTTCACTGCATTCATTGGCGAAACCTTTTTGGATAGGAGTTCTGGAACTTGGCCTTTTTTTTAACGGTAGTTTTTTGTGGGATATTATTATCAATTATTGACTCATAACTGAATACATACAATATATGACATAATACCTACATATCAATGTAAGTATCAAATCAAGGTGTAGATAGATCATGTAGATATGTTACTGGTTGTACAATATTGATGTACATATTAGGTATTAGTTGCAACACCTCTACACAGATGTGCGATACAGTCTAGTCCTGGAATAATCAACAGGGAGTAAGTATTTATATCAGAAATCCGCAAATAACTAATATTATTTTAGTTATGACACAAAACATGATCAGGAAGTCACTGGGCTTCAAAAAAGGTCCGCAAGGGCCGTTCTTTTTGGATTGGTTAAATACACAAAAAAAATTGAGAACATGATTTTCTTAGAATAAAAAAATATAGGTAGGGGTTTATTCTGATCATTTTAATAATAATAAAAATAATAACCGACCTCAGTAGCTTGATCGATAAAGCGGCGGACTTGTAACCCGGAGGTCGGTTTCAGCGTAGAATTTTTAAAGCGAGTTTGAGTAGTTGTGATATCACAAAAGTGATTAACACAAATATGATAACTTTAAAAAAAAATAAAAAAAAAAATTATAATCATGTATTGTGTTTCTTTGTGTTATTATATCACAATTTTGGGGGTAGCGCAGAATTATAGGTTTTTTTCGTATCTTGAATGTCCCAATATTTAGTATTTTTGCATGTAACTCCACCACTGGTTGCTGCTAACATTCAAGCAGCTACTCATTTTTCCTCACGAGGTATTAGTGGACCCCGAACCCGGCTCCAATTTACCGGTATTTTCGAGGGTCCCGATTAGACCAACTTTTTTTAATTATTTATCGTAGATAGGGGTGACATATCAAATCCAATGATTTTGAGGTGCTGATTACGAATTTGACATTGATTTTTAGCTAACTGTTACCTTTGAGTCACCAGTGGCTTTTGGTCCCATTCCCATTCCTAATAGGATAAGGAAAGTCGTGTGATGTTTACACCAGATTTTTTCAATTGATATCTAATTTCTAATCGTTTGTTTTAATCCTTTTTTTTCTGACGGGTCATTCATAATTATAAATGTCAAGACCATTAGTGACCACAACAAAAAAATTGGCTATCTCTATTTCAGCCTACTATTAGGTATATTATTAAGTATATGTACGAGTAATACATACGTTTTGAATCTGATTGGAAAAATTCTTATGCCCTTGAAGTTGAAGCAAAATCTCTTTATATTTCTAACTATACCCATAGAAACACAATAGGTAAGTAGGAACTTCAAAATGTCCTCAATTTTAAGAAAAAGGAAAACTCCTCACCACAAACTACCAAAATAAGTTGGCGGTGACGAAAATAATAAAGAACGCCAAGGTGGACAGACTGGACAGGGACATACGAGTATCAATCAGTAATCGAAGAACACCTCATTAAGCCTACCTTGAGAGCTTTTATAACTATGTATGTAAGTTTATATACCTATTATATATTATTATACCTACTATGATATAATTATCTAAATAGGAATGAATATGCTGAGGGATCAATCATTTTCAAACAAAATGCGACTTCATCAAACCAACGACTATTTTGTTTCTTTATTTTGAAAAATGTTTGTTTATTTATGGCAAATTAATCTCACGAGAAGAAGGAACTCCGTGAAGCCGAGGACCTGGCGGTAGATCCCGGCCTTGATGTAATTAGTCTCTCCTATCGGAGTTGGCAACACCATTACTCACCTTCAGTTAGAGGTGGACCGGACAATCTGCCTCAAGCTACGTTGGCTTAAACTTGAATGATAAATGCCGGGTTTGTTTTGGTCCACACTCAATTACGCTTAATAGGTATCTACCGACACATACACATGTAGAATACAAAACTTTTACCCACCACCATCAAAAGCTTCTGTACTGTGTAGATCGTTTTAAGATTCATTTTTTTTATTAGGTAGTTTGGCCAAATTTGTAACAGAATTATATTTTAGAAGTTGACAAAATTTGTTTTTATCTTTCTGTATACAAGAATTGGAGGCCAATGCAAGACTTCAAACTGACCAGTTAACATCCAAATCTCAATAATTTTTTGTTCTATAATTTTTTTGCCTTTTGAGCTTGAAAGTACCCCATTGCCAGCTATACATACACATCAAAAATTAAACATACTCACTCATGAATCTCAACTTAACATACCAATTCATACCATCTAATATTTCTCAACTCTGATGTACACTGGTACAGTGTAACGCTGGTAATGCATGATGTCATATCTATGATCTCTCTCTCTCACACGAGGGTTAAAACTTTGTAATTTCAAGCACACAATTCGATCTACATTCCTGGCAAGGCCGCTCACTCAAGATATAATACATCCAGGCAAGGTCGAGTCTGAAGGAGTTCATCCGCCTGCCCAGCTGAGTAGTTACTTTACCAAGATTGGTTTTTTTCTGAACAATTACGAGATCGTATATTTTTCCCTTCATTACTTTGTGTCCAAACACAAGGGTGTAGTACTACTGGTGTGTTGTCAAACAAGTGAAGTACAAATTCTAATTGTTTTGCCTCTCTGTCCATCTGATGACGACTGAATGAACACATTAATTGGGAAAGTAGCAGCTTGTCAAGTCAAAAAAGAAAGCTGACATCTCGTATTGAGAGAATTTTTTTTTATATATTTTTTTCAACTTGAGGGGCGTGTCACTCCGGTAGAAAGCATTTTCACACCTTTTGTTATAGAGTTGACCCCCCCTTAAATAGTTCATAATATTTATGTGGTTAATGGGTTTACCTAATATTTTTAATCACCATTAGATTAAGAGCATAAGGTATACAATCATGAGCTTTTAAAATTCGCTTAATAGGTAAGTAGGTACGTATCACAATTGCCTACATTAACCTAGTTTGTGGAATTAAATGCGAGCATTAAAAAACAAACTGCCTTGTGTCTCAAACAAATGAGTATCAACATAATAAATTATTGTAAACCAATCAATTGCCAGACTAGGCGATTACTTTTGCAACAAAATACAACATGCTCGTAGACTTGCTATGAGACATTAGAAAAAAGAGATCCAAAATCATAATAAATTAATAGTAAAATATGACTTTTAATGAATGAATAGTAAAAGATGACTATTAATTAATGAATAATTAATCCAATCTTAATACAAGTATACACAGTAGATCTACAGAGATATAATTATCTTGAAGTGGAAACCAATAAAGTGTAGATGGTTATTATTAGAAGATACCTAGGTCTGATAGATTTAATTGTTTATTTGACATTCTTGTAAATGTATGGTCTACTGCTTGTATATTTATAATATAAATTTGAACTATAATTCTGAATATGTAGATATGCAAAAAGATATTAGGAAGAGACCTGAGGATGATGATAGCAGCAGTACATCTCAGGCTGAAACAATCTCACCCAAATAGCATAAACAAGCAGCACTAGAAGACCTGGTAATTCCCCCTTGGGCTGAGTTGACTATGCTTTCTCACCAGGCAGTGACATGTAGTAAAGGGACAGGAGTCAGCACAATAACAACAGTGAGCAGTGATTAATCCCACTATATCAAGATCCCTAGTGGTTCTTGACTGAAATTTAAAGGCAGATACTATTCGTGCTGCATACTACTTCTTCTTATTCCTTCTTGAGACGCCTTTTGTTGTTATAAATAGTTAGAACAAAATATAACCACCGCCAAAATAAAATAATAATGCTTTTGTAATATTATTGTTCTTCTTTTATTTACATAACACCAACAGGATCTGTTTTATGTTCGTTTTTGTAAAAACAATATTTTTTGGTCCGATTTCGATTTTTTTTCTGGACGTTTCATAACCTCCTGAGCAACTTTGGTTTTGTGTCTGTCAGTCGGTCTGTCTGTTTGTCGGTTATTTTTACAATGATTTGTAAACATTAATAGATAGATACCTAATTATAATTAAATTTAGCGAGATGTGGAGGATGCAGTTACAACGTTACTCGTTGTGATAATAATTTTATAAATATAGCGTTCTTTCTACCTTCAACTTCCATCACGGAGTTTAAGATTGGCAATCGAAGATGAAAGAAGATGAGCTGTGGGTGTCGGATTTTGCAAAACTGATAGATCTTGACAACCTAATTTAAGATCAAGGCTTAATAAATAAACACATAATATTATAAAATAATGTATACAACTATACATGCATAATCTTATCATGTCGGCCATGTATTATCCTTGAACATAAGTGTTAGTATCAGCCTTTTATAATATCTAGACATGCCTCAATATATCTGTATGATTGAGTAACACTCTTGCAACACGCAGGATTAAAGTGAGTGAGATCAAAGGTTCCCAAATATGAAACAATTCTTAATATGCCCAATATAATCCAGTTCATTGAAAACGCTGTAACACCTCCCAGGGCCTGGAACAGTACTTTACTATCAGCATAGGTATCCGATGAACAAATTGATAATTACCAGCTGGTCTGATGGAGGCTAATCTACCGGAGCTCAGCTCACCCGCGGGCTCTAAGTCAAAGTTGAAGCGAGACAGAAACATGCATGTCTGGAGATAAGCTTCGAACTTGGCACGATTTAGCATTCTTTATTGCATATGGACCTTTCTAGACTGCGGGACTGTGAATAATAATTATGCTAGTTCGTGTAAATACAAAATGTAGAACCTTAAATATAAATAAAATAGATAAGTTATTATTAACTTCTTCAATATTAAATAATCTATATTTTAAATTTTATATGAAATAAATGAGTAATTATAAATATTCCATAAACTCCAAAGTCAGTTTTGATTTCTGTAACAATATCGTAGATTTTTTTTCATTTTTAAAAATAGTTTGGTATGTAGCATTTGCAACAAAGTAGTAACTACCAGATTCTTGGATTTTTTCAAAGTCCATAGAGGCTTCTCACAGTGATTTAATAACAGAACTGGATACAGTAACTTAGCAGTTAGCAACAAATAGAAAGGGATGAAAATTTTAGAAAAGAGGGATGCAGGGACAGCAAAAGCTACTATCAGATAGTTAAGAACTCACCACCGAGGACTTTGATTGAAGTATTTCTAATGTTCCTCGTCAGATTTCAAAGACAAACCACTAAATTTCTCATTTATTTGAGTACATTACCACATAATAATAAGGCTCTGAGGGTTAGGTGGTAGAAACTGCTTTGAGAATTAACCTCAAAGCCTGGTGGTTACTTCCCACTAAAGGGTATTATTATGATAATTAAAGGTGTTGGGGTAGGGTATAGCTAGAGTAGGATTCTATAAGATTTCACACCTCTTGGAAATTCTGTGGACGTTTGGTAAAATCACTGCAATAACAGGAGAACCCAGAGCCCAGAGTTTCCTCATGCAGAAAATCAACATAGACATCCAAAGAGGAAAAGCGGGTTGTCTCATGCGACAGAATGGGTAGTCCCTTCTATGGACGAGATGTTTTACCTGTAAAAATGTTCAATAAAATTTCTATATCTGATAGTAATACGGGTACATTTGAATCTTTTTAGTTTTTCACTTCTAAATAAATCCATTTCCAAGACACACATAATCTAGATTCTAGACTAGAACATCATTATTACGTGTGGGATGACAGATCGATACCTTGCACTCGGCACTTCAGTCGATGTTAAGCATGAATCATTAATTGGAGACCTCGATATCAGAGTGATCACACCCACATCTTGATGTCATCGTCTAGCTAACGTCTTTTTCAAAGTTCAGGTCGATTATTAAATTATTAGTAGTTATTATATTAGGAACAGGTCGGTGAGAACAGGTGACTTGGTGATCCTGATTGCCTGTTGGTTAGCGGTGTCTCCGCTGAATTTGTTGAATCCTTTTTTAATGTTAGGAGATCTTCTTCGATTTGTTACAATACTTATATAAAAATATTACTATAAATCAATCTTTTTAAAAGTAGAAGGTAAGAATAATGATTTCTCATTATCAGAAAAAAATACCAGCAGCATAGTATTAGGTCACCCATTTGAATAAATATTTTACTTGGAGACTTTTTCTTTGTCTGTGAGACTCGGAAAGTAAATTGTGTAAGTAGCATGATGGTGGCATTTCTTCATTCATGAATAAAAATATAAAGAATATCTATAATCCACTTAAAGACTTCAGGCATGCCTAGAGCTCCCGTTATAAGCGGTAAATAGAGACTGTATTGGGTTATTTCTATTAATTATTCCCAACATGTAGGAGGCTTGGTAGCAAGGACATCCTGTGGTCCCTAGACTCACCATACCATTCTGAAGAGTGAAGATATTGAACAACTCAAACGTATCTTATATTATAAAATGATTCGTTTGTGTGTGTGTGTGTGTTGTGTGTATGTGCGCGAGTGTGTGTGCGTGTGTGTGTGTGTGTGTGTGCGCGTGTGTGTATGTTTAGATCGCTAAAACTCGAGAACCGCATGTCGGATTGGGCGGAAATTTGCATGGTTACCAATGACTGGATCAGTACGGTTATCCGCTATCCAAAAAGTCCATGTTTCAAAAGTTGAGCTTTTTGAAATATTATCTAGCATTCTAGCATATCTAAACATATTTCGCAAAGTAAAAGTCCGATTAACCTGAACTTTGGTAAGGTTCCCTATGGAAGTGTATAAGAGCTATTAAAATTTTCCCAGTTAGACAAGTTGTTTAAAGTAGCTTGTGGTCGCATAAAAAGGGATTCCATTTTAAGATTTTCAAAATGTACACTTTTTGAAAGTTGATCTTTTTTACAGTCAGATTTGGCAGTCCCAATAGATTTCTAGAATGAGAATTCCTTGAACTGAACCTTTCTACATTTTTAACCTTCTACAAAGTATTTTCAAATATAAGCAGTTCAAAAATGATTTTATTACCAACATAGGTGGAAACCATGGTTAGGTGCAGGTTTATGATCAAAATATGGTTTATGATCAAAATAAATATACTTAAAATTATTATACATAATGTGTATATTATAGTTTATTTGAATGAATAATTAGAAGAGATGTTATTATTACGAGTATTTCAAAAAGTCATAATATTATCAACTGTCCGGTTAGTTTTGAGACTCAGGATGGGGTCTTCTTTAACAATTTCAGTAGAAATGGCAAAATTCAGGTTCCAACATGCAAGCCTGCATTTATTATACTCGTATATTGGCAATGCCAAACATTGCGCAACCGAGTCCATAGGTTATAATATATGTAGTGGGTAATATTCCATAACCTGATACTTGATGCAATGAATCAAGAATTCTTAGATACCATCAGAATACCATGCGTTCATCATACCTAGTAATCAAACCTGCCAAAATATTGATGGTGAGATTGGCAATTATACACATAAAATAATGAATTATGTAATTACCGAATATGTACCTACGTACATAACAGTTGTATATGATGAACACATACAAACAAACATAGGTATTTAGGATGATTCTGGGAACCGTAAAAAATTATCAACACGAAGTAACAACATAATCATTGAACATGCGTTTTTTTTAATCATTGGGTTTTATTATTCAATCGAATTGTAACCTTCAGATCGGTGGTTCGAGTCTCGAACATATTTTTAGTAAGTAAGGCCGGTTTGAAGATAAATGTGATGGAAAAGTAAATAAATACATGATTGATAACAGATAACTTTTGATTACTGTTACAATTTTTTCTCATTAAATACAATAACTAAACTTCATAGTTCCAATGCAAGGACGCTTGGTACAACAATTTAATTCTTCTGAACTTGAAAACTCCTCATTTCACTTGAAAACAGAAAACATCTCGAAGTATCAAAGTATCACTATACTGATAACCAGCTACCCTCAGCACCTCATGCACCTGTTACTATACCTGCGGACTAATACATTGAAGTAAATCATTGAATCTGTATGACACTCGCAAAAGTTTGTTAAAGGCCGGTCTAGTTAAGAGTAATATGGAAAGATCTTCTAACGAATTTCTGATCCTGGGCGATAATGAAAGTCGAGTGACCTTTGATTTCAAAAGCATCCTGAGCTCGGGTGGAGTGTAGTCTTCTTACTTGAAAGGTAACCTTGCTGAGCAGAATTGATATTGGACATGATTCAATGCTCATGGAGATGATCTTCATAATGCACTGGAAGATAATCGTCTTATTCCCATTATTGTTCTTGGTGATCTTCATGATGTTTATTATACTGTGAACATGTGCTGTATGAAGTGGTTCGTCATGGAATGACTTTCGTTTATTGCAAAAAAGCAGTCAAAGATCAAACCCTTTTCTTAAAAAGAGACAGGTTAATACTTAGTTTAAAATCAAGTGAACGATACTTTTGACAAGAGTATTTTCAGAATGCCTGGGTTATAAAATGTAGCGTATGACAGAAACATTTCGCATTTTACGACCAACAGTAATCATTGGAAAATATACAATCTCCTTGTCAGCGTTGATCTGAAATATGCAGCTATGCGACCTGTTCTTCTTCTACATGTACAAGTGACCGTAATCCATATAATGACTGTAAATCACACAAGGGCTTCCTTTATCTGCCCCCTTCACCGACCTAGCAAAGGTTGCCATTAATATTAATGCAGATCAAGATGCTACTGGTGTTGAAAACATGGTCGAGCTTTCAATGTCAACATTACTATACATTATACACTTACATATTACATGTGTTACTATTCACAAAGCTTTATCAAGATAAGTGGAAAATATAAATTACCTACTTACAATGGAAGTCATAGAATATCGACATTCAATTTAATGGGATACCTACTACCTACCTAATACCTTCATATTTTGATCCTTTCAGTATTATCAGTCTAGATTTGTAGGTTTAAAGTACAAATTGATTTTGGAATCAAAGTAGATAGACAGTAGCAGGCCTGATGATAATCTTATAAGACTCATGGGTATCTTTCATTAACTATTAAAAGCTGTTTGATAAAAAATAGTTACGGTTCGAGTAGGCATTAAAAAATTGAATTCTCATTCATATGATCAAAGTCTCATTTATTTGATAAAATATCTTCAGTTCAAAAAAAGAACAACCCTTGATGTTATAATATTACCTATACAGACCTGATAATTACCTTGTGTATTTTCACCTGTCAATACATCACCAATAACATTAATTAAATCTAAATTTCAATCTGATTTGTAAAATATCATACCTTCAAAACGTAGGTAAAGCTCGTTATTTTGGTTGTAGTAGATTTGTTTCAGTGACGAGTGTATCTATTAGGTCATCTTGCGTGTTTGTGGTCCGCGGTGGTTGCCGGCTTCTAGATATTATATTATGTATTTCATCTTATGTAGTCATTAGTACTTCTGGTGCTTCTTCTGTTTTTATTAAGTCAATTAAATACTATCTTAAAAAGTACTCTTTCATGTCCAGATGGCTTCAAAATGTAAATTAACAGGAGAGGTGATCAATATACAATATCAGCTACTATCTCCTGTCTATTAAACATATTCCTTGTAACGCGCAAATCTCGGAAACTACTGAACGGATTTCGACAAATTTTTGTCTTCAAGAGGAAGTCTTGTGTCCATAATTGGCAGTGTATTTTTTTTCATACTCATTAGTTACCTTTATAATCAATGATAATATTTTATTGTTTTTCTTATGGTTATACTGTGATACTGCAAAATTTACATTACAATTACCTAATTCAACAAAATCTTAGAATTTAACACCGAAACTCTGTGTGTGCGTGTGTGTGTGAATTGAAGCTCTATTTTCAATCAATTCCTTGTACCTAAGAATGTAGTCTATCAAAATATTGTAAAGTTTCTGCATCAACTTCGAATAAGAATTGTGTGAAATTTCTGCTTTAATTTCAAATAATTCTTTCAAAAACCTACCTCTATCTATCTCTGGCATCTCTATAATATACAAATTTCAAATGACATTAAAGCAGATGTCTTTAAAACATCAACAGTCAAAAGGTAACGTAAAAACTGAGGAGAACGCTCTCTACAATTGACCACACTATTTGAGGAAATTATAAAGAAGTACAATTAGGCATTTCTGTACTAGACATTACGGCGGTGCCTTCGTACTGTTTAAATTTAGTCTCATTACGAAGTACGGGATAACAGCGAGTATGTATTTAATCATAGTATTACCAACGAACGTCCAATTCTTACATAAACTGATGATCAAGGATAAATATTTGAGCAGATCTGCGCTGCGGTTAGTTTTCTCTCCGTTATCAGTTCCGTCATGACCAATGACTTCACTTTCTTCACTCATTATCATGCTATCAGCACATCCCTGCTACCTGATCAGCTTTAATTTTCAACACTCGAGTGACCTCACAGCACCCATGTGCATTCCTCTGCAATACTGTAATAGCATTGCGAGTATGTTATGTTGCCATCGCAGTCTTGGTAGACCGAGCACTTTCTTCTATACGAAGAACCTTCATTTTTTAAAGTCTGTTAGAATGTAATACTTGTATGCAATATCTATAGTAGTGTTGTATTGTCTTTCGGAGAAGCCAATCAATAGTATCCTGATTCACAAAAAAGCTCTTAAAAATAACCTAAGACACAAATTTTGTAAGATGAGCAATGTATGTGTATAACACAGTTTGTTGACGCAAAATAATAAAATTAAAAAAAAAAAAAAAATGTATGCATATTTCCATGAAAAATTAATCGGATAAAGGATTACTAATACAAGAGCAACAGTCCCAGCAGAAGTACAGATAGATATCATGGGTTTCGGTACAAATAGCTTTCTGCAACTGCTTAGCCATAGCAAAGCTTCACAAGTAAGCGTGTAGTGCTGAGCATTCAACTTCGTCCAAGCATTGATACACAACACAATCAAAACATCTATTCCGAGTGAGTAATTAAATCTTCTTCCATTGTTTCCCCACAATGGTCACATGGAATTGATTTCGGACCATCTTGATTGGAAGGCCGGAGGGCTGCTCAATGATAGCGGTAGGTGGTCGTCGTTTCTGCCATCTACTAGTTTCTCACACCTGTCTTGTATTGTTTCAATTCCAACATTTCCAACATACTTTAATAATAAAGCAGCTGTTTTTGATTCCGGTGGCCATAATATGTATAGCTGTGGTGACCGGTTGAGGTGAACTAATTTGCTGTGTTGGATATTGTGTCCTGTAGCGTCTCTTTTGAACATGAAGTTGTGAAACATCTTTGTCGCGGTAGCTAAAAAATCTATAACAAGATTAACGCGAATTTCAATTAGGCATGTCACAAGTGATTCTAGGAAGACCCTTACTCTCTGTTGCCCACAACATCTACACCTGATGATGATCCACCTGGACGTACACTCAGTGACGTCGCACATCCTTGATACCCGGCACAGTTATGCCAACGCAGCAGATTTAATGATACTAGCCAGTGACTCATTGACTTGTAACAATGAGATGAGCAGGCCAAACTTGTTAGAGGTGTTCAAAAGCAAGATGCAAGGTGATGCTACTCGTAACAATGCAATGGACAATGCGACAATAGGGACACCCGTAATCTTGTGATTGTTGTCTGCATCGTAAATGTATAAAATCTTGGCTTTTGCTTTCAATTCATGGTTTAGAGTATTTACCTGCAATTTTGTTACCTAAAAAAAATACATAATTATTAAATACTTTTTTTGTTAGATACCTCATATTTGTATAAAAAAATGGCAGATGATTTTATTACCAACAAATGTTATCTAGAATAGTTCTTTAAATAAACCAAACAAAGTAAAACTAAAATAGTTATGCAATGTACATAAATGTATGAATTTTATTCAGGTACCTACTTGTGCTTTTCTGTTACTGACAAGGACATTCTGGTAAATAAATCTAAATAAGAGAAAATCGCTGCTCCAAACTGCACTTGTATACATCAATTCCAAGTAAAGAACGTACATCAAAAGAATATATTTTATTAGGTATCTTAAATAGAAGAGGATCATGGAGTGAGACAATGCTAATTGTACTAAGGGGAATGAGGGGGTAGCTGTTAAGAAACAATGACGACAACGACCATGATGCACAAATGCATTACTGCATTACTGCCTAACGCCTTTCTTTCAATGAAGAATTTTATCTAAGTTTTAATCATCTTTTACTGAATGGGTGAGGTTGAGTTATTCATACAATGGTGATTAGTTGAATCCTGATTCCAATGCAGAAGAAATACGTATAATTCAAAATTCTATTAAAAATCTTAGGGAAACGGTGAGAATCAAAATATTTCATGATTCTGATAATGCAAAAAATTTGGTGTAAGAAACTTTAAGATTGTGGAAAAGAAGTTTTACATTGAGATATCAAGCAACATAAAAAAAAAAGATTTTCCGAATATTTTTTTCTGCAGGACACACAGGCATCTTGAGATACATGTATTAAGTCTCTATTCTACAGGACAGCTAAAGACAAAGGATTCACTAAAATATCTTGAAGCAATTTGAATATTCAAAAAAAAAATCAAATGAAAGTTTCATGATTTTGCAGAGGAACCTTTTTGGATTAAGTTTGAAAAGATAAGTTCAATTTGTTTGAAAAGATTTTTAATCGGACTTGAAACTTCCAAAATAAATGCAAGTACCGACGCAGATGCGTGAACAGTTTATGGATCTATCTATAGCGAAAACCATTATATTTTTTAAAAAATTCATGATTTCATGATCCAGTTATGTCGACACCCAGTGACTGTAGCAGCAGGACATACAAAGGAGTAGGTACAGATGCAAAGATCATGAGACAGTAAAAGGCCTGTTTGACCTCAAAACATGACACAGTGTCAATCATATCGACTTTGTAGATTACCGCTTGGTTTATATCAGTAATAAAGCTCTCATTTCATGGTAAATATCATGAGTGTATCGCAAAAAGTACATTTATCACCAAGTGTCGTAAGACTAATGTGTAGGTAGGTGTAATCAAGTCAGAGGGTTATCTCACCAAGTCCCTTTAGTAAAATGAAATTCAATAAAGAAGTACTTCTAAAAATGAGAGGCAGTATTCAATACGACCGACGGATGGCAGTTTTCAGAACTTTATGATATAGATATTATATATACAGATCATTGAAAACAAAACTGATCTTTTCACATTTTTGAAGGCACTCTATGTACCTACCTAACTCATTTTTGAAGACTTTCAAAAAATACACAATGATTAGACTACCTCATGATTAGTTCACATTTTATAATGCAAAGTTGATGAATTTAAAATGGGACCATATCTACAATAATAATATATATGTACAAAATTTCGTCGAAATCAGTAGTTTCTGAGATTAGTTAACAGAAATGTAGTTAACAAACAGACTAAAACTAATATGAAACGTCTAGAAATCTGAAAAATACAAAGACGAAGACAATACTTCCGATTTCTAAAATTAGAAATTTAAAATTATTATAAATGATTTATTATTACTTGCGAATTTGGTCAAATCTTTAGTTAAAAGGTTCTTTTTATTCATAAAATTTACTAACACTGTCAAAGAACAAACTTCTCGCAATAAAATCTGAACAAATAGTTCTTTGTCACTGTAAACACATGAGTACATGAGCTGATGCGTTGTTTTGTATGATTGAAATAGGTTTCAGAGTCCTAACCCGAACAGAAACCGGGATATCACTAGTGTGTCAACCTGCCCTGAGTACCAACCAACCCCGGTTTACCCTACTGTTCTAAACAACATAAAATCAACATTTCTTTATGCTAAATCTAATCCATGAAGAGAATACAAGTAAGTATCACAGTTTTTTTAATTGATGCGTCGATTAAAAAAAAAAAAAAAAAAAAAAAAAAAACGCGTCGATCTAAAACGTCGCGACGTTACAAAAAAAGAAATTGCCACGCCCCACCCTGTACAATCAGACATAAAATAATTACAGACAGCCATGGAACCCAGTAAAATCTAAAAGCATAATTTTGCGGGTAAAGCTGTTTGACTATAAGCATTTAATTATCTGATAAAACAACTTTCCGTCCATATGAACTTTCGCAACTGAAATGATACGAGCAACGCATCCTTGGCTAACGAACACTTCTCAATGATATTTTACTCAAACACACCACACTGGAGAATGCTCAAGTTTAGGCTCAGTATACCTAAAGTACCTACTTGGCTAACTTTTCGTCACGTCTTGAGCTAAATCTTGTTTTGTTCAACACTTTGCTCTTACAGGATGACTCAGGAGTAAAATGAAAATCTATACATTAGATTATTATAATTTAGGAGGATGCCGACGGCGTAGATAAAATTATAGTTTTATTGTAATTTACGTACAATTTGAAAAAAATATTATTACAAATATTAGAATTATGTATTAAAATCAATATTATTACCAATATCGAGGCTCAACAGTTTTATATATAAAAAAATTGGTACATATAACATAGCTTTATTTTCGAACAACAATCAAATTAAAGTTGGTAGATGTAGTCCAAGGAGGGATTGGGAGGAAAAGTCCCGAGAATCCCTCTCTGGACCACCAAGGACAAGGATTGGTAGAATAAGGTCTTGGCTTTCGTTTCTCCGCTTTTCTCTTTTAATTTTTCCCCCACTTATTCGACAAACTTCTTCATCTCCTGACAGAAAGGCCCCATGGACTTGACTGCCGATCCTTTGAAAATGTATCCATTATTTTATTTAGGTAAATTTATTGATTCTCTATAATATCAATATCGCTTTTGCTTCTTCATCATAAAAAATAATTTACTAGCAAGCACTAGGTGTGCAGGATATGTAATTATACAAAATCTACTATAAAATTAAGTGTAAGTTAAGGGCCAAGTTCCATATCTTCTATCTATGTATAGTTACAACCGTTCAAGAGTTATGACTTGTGGCAGACACCGTACGGTGCGGCGTACGAAAGAGACCTCTTTAATAGGGATTTTACTTCGTAAGAACAAAATCATAAAACAAACAAAACAAAATTACATAAGGAAATAAACAATTAAAGAAGCAACAAAACAAAACAAAAAAATCCCTACCTACTTTGATAATGTATCGAAATTTTTTGTCGAGCCTGGATATAAGATATATTATCTGCAGGAACCGGACATTTTCTCTTATATCCAGATTTTGCCATGAAACTTTTCCCAGATTTTTTTTTTTTTTATATCTAGTTCTGTTGTACATCAAGTTTCGACTTACTAATATAAACACCCGGTATAAGATGTCTATCCACGACCTAATCCAGCTAAAATCACACGATTTCAGCACTCAGCCTTTCTCCGCTAACATGTCACTTGTCACATCTGACGATCAACAACAGTCGATTCTTTCAGGAAACTAAAATTCATTTTTAGCCGCATTACAAGAACATAGCAACCAGTTAACAAATAATGGTGAATGAAGAATGTGTGTAAATTTTAAAGAATTTACTTTACTATCTTATGCAACTGTTCAGACATTTAGCTAGCTCACCTAGCTATGGATAAAATGATAGGTTAGCTATTAATTGGGTACATATCTAATCCCACATTCAGTAGGTAAGTAGGTTCATGGATGGAAGAGATTCATTAAAATTCACTGCTCCTAGCTCCTAGGTATACAAAGGAAAGTTTTCAGCTTGTTATGGTTCAAGTGTTAATGTAGCTACTTATAAAATAAATTGTACGTGTGCGATAGTCCTTCCTATCTACATTTCAGAATAATAAATTACATATTTAGATTGGACAGACAGAAGACATCTAATGCATTCTATCTATCTCTGCACTGCCGAACAGGCCACGTTCATAATTTGGTGCATTAAAACTTGATTAGATACTTGGGCTGTAGCTTCTGAAATTTGTTTCATTCGTTATACGTGCCTATTACGAGTAAATGCTCCTCCATACAACATAATCAACATAAAATGTTGAGTATATAGATTGTAGATTAATCGAAACATACATTATGTATATTTACTACCTCATAATAAAGGTAATCTGCAGAAATTTTGCAATACCACAGGCAAAATAATAATCAATGAATGAAAGAACACACTATTTACCGCAGAATTACGATTGTATGTAGTCCATACTTTAATAAAGAGCATGGGATACATTAGATTTGAGACTCACTTATTTTATACTTTAGGAATAAAAATTGTGGTATAAAAAGTTACTGTACTCATGAGTTCGAGTACTTACTGGACACTAAACTTACGTGTGGCCGTTATTGCCGTAAATCCAAGAAATTTGCTCTAAGTACCTACCTTATCTATTAACATTATCTGTTGACTTAGAAATTTGCAACAATTATGATGGGTTGTAATATGTTTCTTAAGCTGATTAAGAGACTCAAGGGAGGATCCAAAAGTCACCTGGACAGAGATATGTGCTATTGGGTATGAAAATTTGTACTATCTCAAAATTAACTTCAATATGATATTAGTTATTATTTTTTTAACAGGGTTTGCGTTAGGACACCCAACCGTAAAATGTAGAAGTAGAAGAGCCAGAACCAACCAACCTCAAATACGACGAAGAGGTTGAACAATGTCGACCCCAATTAGGTTTGTAAAAAGTTAAAGTCAAAGAATAAATTTAGTTATTTTCACGAGACGAGGGTTTTACCCATTTGCTGGAATCTCACAAACAAGCTACCCACATTGGGCTCATCCAGTCGATATATTAGAACGGGAATAGCCAGCATCAACGGGGTTCTAATTTGAATGGTCACCCATCCAACTCCTAACCTCGATGGAGTTGATACTTACTATCTTCTCTACACATTTTGCAATAATTTCTGTTACGTATGAGTTTGCATCATCTATGTACAATTGTACATGTGGGAGAAGAGAAAAAATATAATTATGTATAAGCAAGTTTTATGTACTGGTGGGGAGGTGTTTACAAGTGCCATTGAAGTTCTTTCTAATAGTATGAGTTCAAAAGACTTTGAATTTTGTATTAGCCTATACACTTGCACACATTACAGTATGTCTCATAGGGCAAGAAACTCATAGGTAATTTTGCTTAGATCATTAATACTAGGGAAACTGAATAATTAACATGTTAAATATTTATGTTCAAATATCTAGATACTAAAAAATTATGTATTCATAATATAAGACTAGGACTCATTGTCATCTCATAGACATGGAATATTGAAATATAAATTTAAACTTGAAAAAGTTGAGAATACCGCACATATTGGATTTGGAACCTAAGAAAGGTGGCTCTCCTTAACAGATTTTAAAGTCTCAGATTAAAAGAGCAAACAAATGCTTGCTGGATATGTAAATTGTAAAGGGACTAATATTTACGTGTGATATAACTACGAAAAAACTGATACATACAGGTGGAACTGACCTTCTTGAGTAAAACTAAACAAATTCAGTAAGTCACTAATAACATTTTGTAAAAAATTACGTACGAACATAATTATGTAAATCCTTGAGATACAAATAAGCTTAAAATAGAATGATAAAGAACCTAAATTGCTCTTGGCTATTTGAATATTACAATATTCTGGGTACAAGTTTCAAGTTAGTAAACTCTTCTCAAATGTATGCAATCTAACGAACAGGGGTGATAACTTGGGTTCACAACTTATCATACAACTAATGTTGTATGATAAGATAAGATGTGCTTTCTTTTTTCCAACGTATCCCACAGTGTATCTTGATATCAAACTACGTCATGTTACTTTAAAGCCATGGGTAAACTCGATAATGGTAAAGTCGATACTCGTGGAAAACTAGAAGCTCCCGCCATTTTTTTCATACACTGTGGGACACGTTGGAAAAAAGAAAGCAGTGAATGCGTCAATTATACCAGTAGGATGTCTGTAGAAAATGAGCACCTTCTACATGAATGTAAGTTATCCACAATAGGGATCAACATGAGTGATGGGACAAGAGCTGTACCTACTATAGTACAATGTGTTCATGAGTGTTAGAAATGTCAGATAATGTTATAATATCATCATTATTATCACTGATACTGGGTTACAGTCTTAAAACATCCCTGATCGAACACGACTAGAATATGACATGTAGTGTGTTGAGTGTCAAACTACTGACCATCAGGCGACCAGTTTGGATGAGGCAAGAGCAACTCTGCCCGAGGATGTGTTGTCTTTTCAGTGGATCAATGAGAATCTGGTTATAACCATCTTCGATAACTTGGTGGATGTAAGTTTCCACAAAGACTTTACCTATTGGACACAAGAACTGGTTCCGTAGAACATCATCCTGAGAAATTGTAAAATGAATGACTGACTTGCGGTCTGATGAGTCCTTCTTATAATCAACTTATTCCTTGTCTTTGAATGTGATTAGAAAGTTACTGTTTTACGTAATATCAGAATATGAGGTACTCTAAAAATATATATTATATGTTCTAATAACATGGAATTATGGTTTAAAACATATGTAGATAGATCTATTAGAGGGACAAAATGAAATAAATTTTCTATTACAATTTAGTCACTAAGCCTTTCTAAAATCTAGAAAATTCAATTATCAATATTTTATTTTACTTCATCTGAAAGTAATTACTTAGAGATACAAGAAAATTTCTCTTCTCAAAATGCTTCGTTAGGTACTCGACTTTGCATCTCCTTCTCCGTCCACTGAAGTGCCCTCATTAGCAACACTGAAAGTTACGTTTACGTTAAAACCATCCGCATAATCTTTGAAACTGTCAAACACCGTCATGGGAATAACGAGACAGTCCCCCTTGTGGAACACAGTTGAGGGATCTTGATGATTTGTGATGGGACCTAGAAATGTCAAGAGAATAAAATGTTATTGGCAAAAGCTCTCTTTGCTTATGAATAATATTAATTCTTGGTTATTTCTTTTTCTTTGGCAGGTGCATCAAGGTTAGCTTATGGAATGTGCCAGCCTACCAACACGCAGTACTCGTTACCTCTCGAAAACATTTTTTTCCACTCACCAAAGTAGGAAACAACCTTTCCACAGTCGTTATTGCTATTCTTGGCTTGTATCTTATAAAGATAATGGATCCCATTAAGCTTGATTGCAGACACCCAAATAAAAAGCATAGCTGTTTCAGCAAAGCATTGATTGGCAATGTTCAATGTGAAGTAAGCACTATCTTCGTGGAAATCTGCATGGATGATGAATATCTTCTCATTGATGATACTTTCAGTTTCAATAATGCTACTGCTGACGAAAAATGACGTAGTTTCATTGCATCCAATTATTTCTATTGGGATGTTAGGATGATCAAATTTGAAGTGTGTTATCAACCCAGAAACTGAAAGAGTTGACACAAAATAATGAGAAAACTGAACATATTATATTCAATCAAACACAGATATAATGCATAATATATTTGGTTTTAGAACTATGGTTATTGATATTACATAGTACCACATCATATAAAGTCACAAGTTCAATCTATGCCAAGGTTGTTATAACTTTATAACATACCAAGAAATGTTTTACTCTAGCAATATAATCTTTGTATAATGTAGGTACCTATGTCCTATAATAATTTATTTATGATTCTATATTTAAAAGTCAACTTGAATATTCTATTTTAGTAAAAATATTCAAAAATGTATTTCCATAGACTGTCGGAAGAACATTAAAACTACACATATGTATATTTATTTTAATGTTGGTGTTATTGGGTTGGGTTGAGTGGAAGAGAATGCCACAGGCAAGAACCCCGCCCTTTAGGTAGGACATTAGCTTTATTTCATTCTGTTATTTTTGTTTTTTATTCAATCTTATTTTTCTTCATTTTATACTGAAAATAATTTTTATTCATTTTGTCCTACTGATAAATAGTAAATACTGAGTGAACGAAAAGTCCCGGAACGAATTTTTATCTTTTTAATGGCTCAAGATAGAGACTTGAATTTTTGTATGAAGTTCTAACGCAAAATCGGCCATTTTTTGGCGGAGTTGAAGTTTCTACAGGATGTCCCAAAAGTAGTGAAACAGGCATCAATTTTCGATTTTTAAATAGAACTCCAAATTTTTTATTTGATATTCGAAATGTACGTTAAATTACTGGTGTTTTACAAAATACTAAGTTTAGCCCATTTTGAAATTTTTCTTCGGAATAGAAGAATCTAACTATTTAGTAGTTCTATGTTCTGTAAAACTCACATAGATTCTCTTATAGGATTGTGAAGGTCATTATCAAGCTTGAGGAGATCGAGACCTTTGATTCAATATCCCACTCGATGGGTTTTAATTAAAAATATCTACCGGACCTCTTTTGCGGCCCTTTTTTGGCATTTATGAAATGAAATATTATTTTCTAATCTCGCTACGAAATTTCAAGAGCATATTACTTAATTAAATAAAATTGAAAAGTTACCAAATTTGTGTTTATCAATTTCGTGATGTCACAACTACACAACCTTGATTTAATAAATCTACGCTGAAACCGGGACTTGAACCACCTCTAGTAACCTCCAGGTTACAAGTCTGCCGAATTATCGATCAAGCTACTGACCGAGGTCGGTTTATTAAATAAAAAATGATTGCAAGTTTTCATTTTTCTTCCTAGAAGTTACAGTGATTATTTCTGGATATATCTTGTTCTGAATGTCAATATTTTTTTTAGCGAAATAAAGGAGTTAAAGGAAAGGAACAGCTTGTATGCGTTCCTCTCATTGTAGTTTTATTTCAAGTGTTAGGTTGGTTCCATGTGGAAAAATGTACCTGAAACAAATTTCCGACACGAATCTAGTGGACAAACAATAGGTTTGAACTTCATACTTCCACCAGAAGACTTGCCGGAGTCCAATGAGCTGTTGGAAGTTTTCTTAAATACTTCTTCTAGGACTTCATGAACTTCATGTTCTTCTGAGGTGAGGGAATGTTGATCTTCTTCTTGATCTTCTGTATCGCTCTTATTAGAAGAGTAGGAAATATTCATACCCGATCTTCCGGCTATCATATCAATAAACGATTTCTTGTGTTCAGGTGGTCTTAGTTTGACGACTTTCAACTCGTCATTTGAATTATCTGCAATAAAGATGCTCCAGTGGTTAATCTACAATAATAGTATCATAGGCCTGATGAATATTCCACATCATACCGAATCAGAATTGTAGAAAACACTTTCTGGAACGAATAATGAATTAAATGAAATTTCCAGAACCATGAATTTCTATTCTTCTCTTTTAATAAACCTTCCTTTTCTTCAGAAAATGTATTGGATGATGATAATAATATTATTTCTATTTAAAAAATATGATGAGCTATGTTATTAAAGCTACTTCTTTGATCATTACCTGGAACTTGCAACTTTCTCCAACTCCTTCCACCAACTGTATGAGGTCTCAAGAATTCTGGACAGTTTATGTCCCTCCTTGAACTACTATTCTTCATATCAACAAATTCAAAATCATCTGTAAAAGTAATTTTTTAATAGCCTGTATGGAATATTTTAATAATAAATTTTAACAAGATTTCTTCACGCTTAGGTATAATATTATGTTAGTTTCGTAGTCAAATACTGGTACATTGGTACTAAGGTACATGAGGAAACCGCATTACTTGCGAATCTGCACATGCCAGTTTTTACTTCAACGAATGAACAATTGGACATACTAAAACAATATTTCCAAACTTCAACCCGCAAGATAATTATTAAAATGTTTAAACCCATTTGAACCACACACTTCTTAAATAAATTTGGACGTTCAGTAGGTTAATTGATCTTGGAGCTAGAACAAAAAACCAGCATGGCAACATCGCAGCACACAATGGTCATAATGTATTTCATATACCATATCTTGTACCAATGTCAATAGAGATAGATTCACTTTGTCCTGGCAATCTTACTATTTAAAGTTATCCTACAAGTAGATTACAAAATCCTGCAACAAAACACAAACTTAAATTATCTAAAAACACATAATATAGTAGGTAGTGGGCACTTACCTAACTACAATAGGAACTAACGCAACTTTTACAAGTTAGTACATAATTATCATCCACTACTTCAATTTTAAAATCACACTTATTTTCACCGAACTAGTGGGTGCATCATAATGAATTATGAGGATACCTTACGTATTGCAGAGTAATTTGAGCGCTTATTTATGCTTTTGTCATTTTATATACATTTATGTAGTTATACCTAATAATACTTGTATTTCAAATTATGAAGCTCAAATCAAACTTCCTACTTCCTTAGGTAAATATGGTAGGTACAAACATCTCATTTAAATTAAACCAAATAAGATTCCTTTACAAAAGAAGTTTTGGAAAGTTCTTTTGGGTCCCGGACCATAAAATTCTTCTTGATTTTATCACTTCCTTGTACAAGTTCCACATTTCAACATCCACAGGATAGCTCACCTGTTTTATCGGTGTCCTCCTTAGCGTCCTGGAACTCCTCCTCAGATAGTTCCCCTTCATCCTCCTGCTCCTCTTCCCTCGCTTGCATGACCTCGGAAAAGCAGGGGCCGCAAATCTCATGGCCTGAGGCACACCGGAACACAGGTTCAACCAGTGCCATGGCACAGCGCTCACAATTTTCCTGGCCTAATTCTCTCTTCTCTACGTCGGACATTTTCTTGATTGTTTAGTTTTTAATCCAAACAAATTAAAATGGATGATACTTTAAAATCAAAATCAGAAATTAATAAATTGTACTTGCGTAAAAGACTTTGAAGCTTATCACTCATGGTTCCAGTGTCATGGCCAGAGATTAAAGCAGGCCTCACGATGAAGTTCTATTTTGGACCATGGTATAATATGGAAATTACTATGGGTTCAATTGAATTTAATATTGTATTCCTATTATTTAGTCATTTCCTTTCAATGAGATTTTTCTTTCGGTCAGTGAAAGTTTGATACTGATAAAACATACCTAATAATGGCAGATACCTAGTGATTTTAAAGGATGCTTGTCTTCTTGCTATTATCAGGAAGAACTCTGATGCCGACAAGTTCACTGGTCCCGTCAAGTAGAAATGTAAACAAGTAAAAAAGTTCAAAATGTGAATTTCAAGTTGAATCACTAGAGCACGTAAGAGTAGCTATCTTGTAATTGATTCTAGGTGGAAGTAGTTCGGAGATCAAAGAGAAACAATCGGAGAATACAAATCAATCTTCAAATAAAGGAGAAAGGACCTCTCTTGTAGATGTAGAGGACCTATCTTGAGCAGTAACTACATGTATATTATACATTTTATACATCCTTATTCCCCTAATTAAGTAGAAGAAGAGTTCAATTGTTAGAGCGCTTAGAAATATCATGCTTAAACATTGTCGAAAGTTCCATCAATGATTTCACCCTTTTATATTACTATTCGGATAAAGTTAAACATGAACATTAACTTAAATACTAAATTAGAAATGATGGAACACGAGTATGATTGTCCTCCAGCCAGAGAACAATCCTTTAATTTTATTGGTGGTGTCTTCAATAATGCTGTAATAAAATAAATTGGTTTTCACCTACAACTAACATCAAGCTCACCTTATAAAATGCAATTTTCTTTTTATCTTAGAGACAGAACTATGTAGGTACCTACTTACACTAGACAGAATGTTAGTTATGATTGGAACTGTTACCGAGTACATTCGCCTTATGGAAAAGTAGTGAAGCGAAGAAATGACACCACCTTGACAGCAGTCACAATTATTGTGTAATTCCAATGAATGTCGAACCTTATTATTATTTCAATCACTATGGGGTCTTTGCTGACTAGAGAAAGAATTTTTTGGGGTGACAGACATCTGGACTAACGATGTCCTGAATAGTATGTTTTGTTAAGCAGTTCGCACTTACATATTATGTGCATGTACATAATTTTTATTAGAATGTTGGTGTTCAATTGAAAATGTTTCATCAATTACAAAGAGTATTTTTTAATGTTATATAAAATATTTTTATTTTTGCTATGATAAATGTCCTGTTGAGCCAAAAAAGAATGCATTGATTGATTTCATATTTATTCTGGAAAAACTTCATGATCAGGTTTCTCATGAAATAATTGGGATTTTCAAGATATTATTACGCAAAATTCTTTGTCTTCTTCTCCACACTATAACAAGGAATACCAAAGGTCAAAGGACATATGCCTCAGTTACTCAGTAACATTCTAATTGATTCTATTACAACGACTTTGCTATCTATCTACAATTTTAGTTTTGCTACCTTAATTCAAATACTTTATTAATTTTAAATTTATATGTACCTACATGTATCAAAAATCTTCCATATTAAAAAAAAAAATATTATGATCATGACAATTTGTGTCGGCTTGTCAGGAGCTGCTCTGATTACCTCCTTAGTAATTAGCAGATCCGCTTGCAATATTAAAACCAATTAGCTATATCAATCCACTTCACATACATAAATACCTCAACACCGGACCGGACAATGTCGACACAAGGGACTATCTTTGACACAGTTCAGTGACTTGACTGATGAGCATCAGGCTACCCTCTGAAGTAGAAGTTGGTGTGTCAAGAGTTGATTAATGCAATATGTTCTTTCAGAAACGTTTTTATGATTGGATAGTTGATAGAAGAAGGGTTAAGAATAATAGAATCAAAATAATAGTTTTTCCAAATCTATAAAAGATACGATAGGTGCTCCTTTAAATACCTACATACATAATTATATTGGAGAGTAATAAAATCTGGAAAATAAATAAATGGAAAATTGAAAAAGCTACTCTCCTTAGTAACGATATTTCTACCTGACAGTGATATTTGCGTGGATTCAGAAGTTGTTAAAAGACAATTTATAAATTGTTTCATATGTAGCTGTATTGTAAACTCCTAAATCAACAAATTTATGTTTTAACCTTGTAAAATTTACATAATGAAATCATGAGGAAGAATCGTATGTCTGACATCCCACCCCTATGGTAAATTATATACTTTATTTTTATTTCAATATCCCAAAGACTTATGAATGAGCCAAAAAAATAGTTGATGAATCTAGTTTTTATTGATTCTCATGGATATGCTCGCTTTTATTTTTTCCAGCTAATGTTCTTCTGTTTTTTTTTTTTTTTTTTTTTCTTCTTTTTTCTTTCTGCTTTACAGTATATTCTATTCGAGGTTATGTTGCTTTTTTGAAAAAAAGAAGAAATAAAAAAATAAACATTCTGAATCTAAGGACATAAATATCACAAATTTCAAGGTCATATTCATATTTTTTCGCCTCAGAAATTTTTAAATCTAATAAAATCTACCTATGAGGTACCTTCATTGCTCATGAGTTGGATTTATCATGATCCTCGATCACATCATTTATAGTATGTACCTATATGCATGCAAATTATGTAAATTAGAAACCTAGTATTTATGTAAACAGTAAATTAGAAAACTACATTTGTACGACCAAGAATACTTTAAAGGTACTAAAAGATTTTTTTTTTATTACTTTTTTAAAAGATAAGTGTTTCACAGCCTTTTATAATTCGTAGCCATGAAACTGTAGACGCTTGTGGTCTGTGTTGAAGCCTACCTATCTCGTAGTGTGCCTCCCCTCTGATCGGCGAGAAGTGACACAATACTTCCCAATAAGGTGCTGGGTCAACACGAGCGCACCGGAAGGTATCCCATACAAACAACTATAACCCAATTTTGAATACAAATTTTTGTCGGCGCGGGTGTTCGAACTGCACGGGACCTTCCGCATGACATCAAGCGAGTGCTTAATGTCACAATCCCCATCTACGATAAATAAAAAAAATATCTTGTTCACAGACGGACAGACAGACGCACGGACCAATGGCCAAAAGCAATATTTTTGGTATGATTCGTCCAGAAATGTGAAAAACTGGGTAGGTCAAATTTTCGACGAATACAATACTTTCCTTATTATAGGATAAGGAAAGTAAAAAAAAAAAAAAAAAAAAAAAATAGCTCCATATTAATTAGCTCCAAAAAAATAAATAAAATAATAACAATAACCCACGAAAGGTTTTAATGTCAATGTGACAGTAAAAATATCCATTTTTTAAATACATAGTATATGTACATAACCGACCTCAGTAGCTTGATCGATAAGGCAGCGGACTTGTACCCTGGAGGTCGGTGGTTCAAGTCCCGGTTTCAGTGTAGATTTAGTAAAGCGAGTTTGAGTAGTTGTGATATCACGAAAGTGATTAACACAAATATGATAACTACATAGTATATGTAGACTATAGGTTGTAGGAAAAATGACAGTCACAAAATAAATACATCAAATCTAACATGACTAACATCCTAAACATCTATGTGGACAAGCCTTAGCCAATACCAAATACATAAAATTTGGCAGTGCCAAATACCTTTTTACTGGCCATCATGCCATCAAAGTATGTACCTACTATAAATACAGGGTGAGCATAAAGTCTCACCCCACCCCCCGTATCTCGAGAATGGCTGAAAATACAAGAAAACGCAATAACCCTTATTCCTTAATTTTTAGGGGGATTAATTTTCAGCCAAAAAAAATTTGCCTACACGGCCCCAGTCAGGCTGGGCATGGACCAACTTTAAAATCTTAAATAGAATGGTATGTCTTGTGGCATATTGTTTTAAAGATCTTAAAGAAAGAAGTTCATTACAACAAATTTCAGTGAGCTACAACTTACCGTTCTTTAGATACAGGGTCGAACGTCTTGCGTAATATCCATATATTTTGACCTATAACTCGTTAAACGTAATTTATAGAAAAATTAAATTTGTTGATAATAACTCCTTATGACAAGCCCTGTTGAAAAAATTATAACTCGACATACTCTGTTGATATTAGTATCTGGTCGGTTTAGTCAGCCAGCCGGACGAAAAGTCCGAAAAAATTTAACGAAAAAACAAATCCAGTTTTAACTTGTTCGAAAGTTCTTGCCATAAGGAGTTATTATTAACAAATTTCATTTTACTGGAATTAATGGTCAACGAGTTATAGGTCAAAATATATGGATATTACGCAGGACGTCCGACCCTGTATCTCGAGAACGGTAAGTTGTAGCTCACTGAAATTTGTTGTAATGAACTTCTCTCTATGAGACCTTTAAAACAATATGTCACAAGACATACCATTCTGCTTAAGATTTTAAAGTTGGTCCATGCCCAGCCTGACTGGGGCCGTGTAGGCAAATTTTTTTTGGCTGAAAATCAATCCTCCTAAAAATTAAGGAACACGGGTTTTTGCGTATTTTGATATTTTTAGCCATTCTCGAGATATGGGGGGTGGGGTGAGACTTTATGCTCACCCTGTATACCCAAGTCAAATATTGTATTGCCAATGTCCCAAGAAAACCATACTGCCAATAAGTCAGGGAGTACTGACAACTTGTCACCATGGAGAACATTCAATAAGTCGCATTTAAATGACAAAAGAAATATAATGGTATTACACACAAAGAGGTACTTTATGATATGAAATTATTCAATACAATCTTGCAAATATAAGTGGTTGTTTAAGAAGGAGGAATGAGAACGCACTAGTAGGCTATCTGAATTGAGACTGAACTTTATTAACAATTTATGTACAACGGCCAGTCTAAATATTAACTGGCCCAAACACGCTCTTTCTTTTTTTTTTTTCTTTTTTTTTTATAAGGACAGATATTTGGGTCTTTTGAGAATTCTGCCATATCGACTTCTAAGAACAGGAGTTGGAGGGGGAATCTCATTATTTGAATCCAAGGGAATCTCGGAGCTGGGATCTGCATTCAAATCTTCAACAGGTTGTGGCAATACAGTACGAATGTCAGGTTCAGGTGTAGGTAGTATGTTCATTTCATAGTTAGATGAATTTCCTTCAGTACTTCCAGAATCACTTATAGCATACGAGTAATCATAATGATTCATTACTTCAGTACCAGTATACCTTTGAACACGATCATCCTCAGTATCATTATACCTTTGAACACCACCATCATTATACCTTCTAATATACACAGAATTTCTTCTCAAGATCAAACCATTTTCAAATTTTATCAGATACGATCGAATATCCATTTTCTTAACTATCTCTCCTTTTTCCCACACACTTTTTTTAATGTTTTTTACGAGTACTTTTTCACCCACAATAAACTCAATACAGTTTTTCAGACTAGTTTTATTGTAAAAATTAGCTTGATCTTTCTGATTATCTGACATTCTTTTAGAGGCTAGCTCAGGGTCTACTAAATTTGGCTTTAACTGACTCAGAGCAACAGGCAACTTACCTCTAAGGTTTCTAGAGAATAGTAACTGAGCCGGAGACCAGGGCAAACTTTCCACTGGTGAGTTTCTGTAGTTAAGTAGGTACAAATTTATGTCTTTACCTTCAAGAGCCGACTTTTCCAACATACCTTTAACAATTCCTACTGCTTTTTCTACCATACCTCGGCTTTGACAGTGATGTGGACTTGCAGTATGAATTTTAAAATTCCATTCTTCAGCAAATTTACCCATCTCATAACTGGCAAATGGATTGTTATCGCAAAACAATTCTGCTGGAATTCCATGAATACTAAAAATCCTTTTCAAACAGTTTATCACCTCCGTGCTACTCTTATCAGACATTTTTCTAATTTCAATCCACCGGGAAAAATAATCCACCAGGACCAAAAAATACTTACCAGCCCATTGAGCTATATCCACACCAACTTTATAGAATGGAATATCTGGGATAGTATGACTTACAAGAGGTTCCTTAATTTTAATAGGAATTCTCCTACAAGGACTTGCTCGAGGGATAGCTCCCTCTTTTACTTTTAACGAGTTTTCATCGGGAAAACAACCAATACCAGCAAATACATCATTATTTTTATTTAATACATTTACTTTCTTGATCAAGCCTAGATCAACACAAGAATCTAACCCAAGTATTGGTACTGTATTCAATTCAACAATGACAAATTCGGCCTCTATAATTCTATCTTTAGACTCTAGCAGTAGACTTACCTTGCCTTTGGGATAGATGAAATGTCCACCATAAGCCTCAAGTTTGATACTAGATTTTTTCAAACTGGGTCTAGGCTTCATACGTCCTAAGTACTTAATAGGTAAAACATTAACTTCACTGCCTGTATCTAATTTAAAATCTATAGGAAAATTATTAACCTGTATCTGTTTCATCCATGATTTCTGCTTTTTACCGCCTTGCAGCTCATTATGCACTTCAGTTCTAGCCACTGAATCAATATTAACTTCATAATCATACTTTGAAGCAACATCATCACATTTTACTTCACGAACATTCTTACGAAAAAATAATTTTCTTTTACACATTCTAGCAAAATGACCCTTTTCACCACAAGCATTACATTGCCTACCCCTTGCCAGACAAACTACTTCACTACCATGATATCCACCACACTGCTGACATTGCTCACTGTACTGACGACTCTGCTGGGGAGGCCTTGAAGATGAAGACGGATATCGCTTCTCATCATACACTGCATGGATCTGCGCCTGATCTCCACTTTGCACAGCTCCACATTGAGAAAGCACATGAGTAACCGGAACGTTAAAGCACAATGCTTGGGACTTTTTTTCCGCCAACTCCACAGATTTACAGTAATCGACAACCTTGTCCAGTGACATATCTTCTCTTAGTAGCCGCTGCTGCACACTTCTTGAATGGACACCCAACACGATTTGAACTTTGAGCAGCTTCTCTTCTTGGGAATCAAAACAACAGCTCTTTACTAATCTTCTCAGCTCAGAATAATAATTGTCAAACGTTTCACCACTTTGCTGTTTTCTATCAAAAAATTGATATACGTCCCAGATTTCATTTTTCTTGGGTAGACAAATCTCTGATAGCACTTTCATTATTCCTTCCACTGTTTCTTCATCCTCCTTCAAAGTAGTTCTTGCTTCATAATGATTTAATGCTTCTCGTCCCATCAAATTTTTAAGACGAGCTACTTTTACAGTTTTTGATTCGGTGTCTGTCTTCGTAGCTGCAAAATATATCTTGGTATCTCGTACAAAATCTTTGAAGTTCAGGGCTGAATTTCCCGTCATTAGTAGTGAACACGGTTTATTGAATTGTTCCATCATTATTCACCAAAAAGTTTGAAACTTAGAAAAGAAACGTAGGTAGTAAATTTTTCGACCGCGCCATGTTTAAGAAGGAGGAATGAGAACGCACTAGTAGGCTATCTGAATTGAGACTGAACTTTATTAACAATTTATGTACAACGGCCAGTCTAAATATTAACTGGCCCAAACAGTGGTAGCATTGAATTTGCTTGAACTTTAACAATGTATGTAAGTTATTGTTGATCTACTATCTACTACTGATGTGGGAACATTTAGGATTGAACTTGTTGATATTGAAAACATCATGGGCATGAAATTAGATGCGTGTTTACTTGGTATACCTGGTAAAGTAAATAAGGTGCTGGCGAGGTAGACTTAAGGACACCATACGTGGACCGGACTACGGATTAGATCAGCACTTGATTGTGGCTTGGATTAACAAACACTTACTGTTCGATTAGTTTGATGAAACATTGACCTTTGAGTAAGGTCCAGGATGGCTGAGATGGAGATGGCTCTCGTATAGGTATACCGACTATTATATAATTATAGGTACCTATATAATATCTACAGAATATAATCTTATAAAATAACAGAACTTATCAGAATACAACATACTACCTATGAAAATAACAAAAAAATGTTATACAATATAAAACTTTTGTGGTTTTTGGTTTGTTGATTTTTGTCTACCGCTTGAAATTTTTCATTGGCTCAGTTCAGTTCAAATGCCTAAGCTATATTATTTGTTATGTCCATTTTATAACTGATAGATACTTTGAGTCAGTTTCTAAATTATTTCCTTCAAATTTCAATTTTTATATCCACATACAAAGAAATAATGGTTCTTCAACACAAAGCTATGGAGTATTCAATATTTTTACAATGTGCGTGGCAGCCCAATGAAATCGTAAGGTTGAGAAATGCACGCGCTAATAAGGTTAATTATGTGAGACCAGATAATCTTTCGCCTATCTCATTAAGCTCAACAGTCAGCTGGTGTGAAGCCGACAGTATTGCACCGACACCTCTTCTGTACCACATGAGATAAAGGAAACCTAATAGATCCCACAACACACAAAAAATCTTTAAAAAAGCCATGAGCCAATCCAAAAAATATCAGTTCATAAAACTAATGACATGATTTTCTCCTTATCAACTTGGCAAGTTTTTTTTTCATTTTTCCCCCCTTCATTTTGAATAGGTATTACTTGGAATTCTAGCCAAGTTGCGGAGTTGATAAGGAGAATATCGTTTAAAAAAGTCCAGAATTTTTAGAGATCTCATTACTTTTATGGTTAGATCTTTTTTGGATTGGACCTTGGCCATTTTTTGAATATTTTGTTGCTGTGGTATATCAATATTTTTTTCAGAGACAATGCGAAATTCATAATGTCATACGATCGGGATCGTCTATGGTTTTGGATTATAAAGACCGACCCTAATATTTGCTATATTTCTAAAATTTGGAAATGTCCAAGAGCGAATTCATCAACAGTCAACACTTTTTTGTATCTCTAAAAAGTTCATCAACGCTTACCTCTTTGGTAATATCAAGAATCTACTGCAATGTCAAATTAAAGTTTCTACAGACACAGGAACGAGGAATTTTGGGACATTGGCTCTAAGTCCTCAGTAAAGAACTGAAGAGCCTGTTCTGTGCGGATTCCTTGATTTAATTTCCTTGGATTTCATTTCACCTTATTTTTTATGCTAATTAAGGCAACAATTGTTGCTTGAATATTTCAATATACAGGATCAGATACATACTTACCTATTTACCTATGTACGTATTGTTTCATTAAATGTTTTTTCTAATTTATTGATAACTTTTATTGAATAATAAAGTTTATGCTTCATTACTATAAGATGGGGAAGTTAATTATTCCTCATAATAATATTTGTTTCTCAGGTTGAAACGTTTCCAGAGCTACACAAAAAGTTGATTTTTGTTAAACTATGTAAAATAAGTAATAATTAAAATTTAACCATTATATTATAATCCTTTTGTATGAAGCTGAAAAAAACATTAGGCCGGAAAAAAAAACTTTGTTCGTCCAAATCTCTTTGTAAATGGTTTCATTTAAGTAACTTACATTATTATTATTTTAATCTTTACTAGGAGGACACAATATTTACAGTATAAAATAAATAAAAAATAAATAAAAGACAAAATAGTATGAAAAATAAATAAATAGGTAATGAGAAAAATGATAGTGTTCTAACTAAAGGGCGGGATTATTGCGTGTGGCAATCTCTACCACCCAACCCTTATTTATTTATTTACAAACATAAATACCTATTTATGTTTGTGAATTCAGTAAAAATGTTTTTCTTAGCGGTGGTCATTTCATCTTCAATCTTCAAATTATTGTATTGAAGTACCCATCAAACGCCCAAAAAGTGTGACTTTTTTTAGTGAAGCAAGTATTTTGTAAATATTGCCGACTCCAAGTCGGTAGATAAGTTTATGAGGGGTGTAAAAAAATGAGGAAACTGTAAAGAAAAAAAAAACCTTTTTTACACCTCGTAGATAATAATTATGTAGGTATGGATAACCAATACTTGAATTTTTGCGCTGATTAAAAATAATATTACATTAATAACGAACACTTGATCTCTCAGTTTTGCAGTAATTTAATATTTTTTGATCCAGTACAATACACCCAACTGCCTCGCTTGACCTGTTTCAATTATACAAATAACTAAGGTGCTCTACAGGGCTATGTTGGTAATTGTTAACCAATTGAATAGAGACACCCGCTTTGCATATTCGGACGGATCTACTTTATTGATAAGACCGATCAAGGATTAAAAGATTAAACCGATTTCACACCTGATTAACCTGATTATCTCCCTAATCTACATATTTTTTCGCATGAGATATGCGTAAGCATGCTAGGGCGCTTAGAACATTCGACACTATGTAATACTCGGGAATTTATTTTGGTCTATGCGTTTCGAGACGTACCTTTTTAATTTAACAAGGCGAGCGCGAGGTGTTACATTTGGGTGCCTTGTGAGCCGCGCCCTACTTATTTTATAGGTAGGACGATTTCACTTTGCAGAAGCCCAACATTCAAGTCAGAGAAAATTTGTTACATTTCATATTATGATTAAAACTCCAGAAAGCTTATTGACAGGGCTATGTTTCCAATAGGGACAGTTTGGTAAAATCACCCTTCTCTTAGTTTATTACAAATTGGAATGCGAGGCACAATACTGATGCTTCTTATTACACCTTATTGTTCAACATGAGTTCAAATCAATTACCAAAACTCCTTTAAGAGAGACATACATTATTAATTTACCTACATATCATGTGCATGTACCAACCTTACTCATGCAAATGCAATAAACCTCACGTGGAATGAATCCGATGCTTATTATCCATTCGTGAAATGCATTTATTTTAGACCAACATACATAATAGAAACATAAATGATGTAAGATAAACTACTTATATGTACCTACACCTGACCTAAGGAAAGTCGAGTGGAAAATATGTATAAAATGTAAAGCTTGTGATGTTCTTCACAGAGAAATGAAGTGGTTACCTCAGGCCTAAGGGTGTGGAGGTTTGGAGGACGCCTAGGACAGAGAGGAATGCCATTTGCTAAGTCTAGCATGTAGGCAATGTGAGCATTAGCATAATTTTCCGGTTTTCAATGTGATCTGAATTAGTTGATGACTTTTGTAGGTATAAGGTGGTGGTGGCGGGGGGCAAAATATGCAAACCATTCTGAATCGCCAAGGCCACTAGCTTTCTTAAGACTTCATGCAGTGCTTATGCCTTATTCGCATGAAATGATTTATAAATATCTTGTTTAATACCAGAAAATATTCTAATCTATCGTACTATAAAGAATATTTTGTATAACACGAGGTAATATTTTATAATTCAGTAGTCACCTTGGCAGAATGAGTTAGCGCGCTAAGCATTGCACGCATGGTGATCTGGGTTCGCTTCCCAGCGGGGCAGAAATTTTTCTGCTCTGTACTGGATGTTCGGGGTTCACTCATACCTCGTGAGGAAAAATGAGTAGTTACTTGTATGTGGTGGCATTACCAGAGGAAAAAGAAATTAATGTAATAGAATTCGAAAAGTACAGGAGGCTCTTAGTAATGCTGCGCTACCCACAAACATTGTGAAGAGGCCTTGTGCGTCACCACAAATAAAATCATACATACATAGGTACATACATATTTTATAATTCTTCTTGGTGGAAAAAAATTCCAACTATACTAGTATGAATGAATTAATGTCCTTCAGTCATACTCTCTTTTCAAATAAGACTAAATTTTTGAAGAGTGCCAAAATATGAATCAAATATTCCATGTTTCATAACATTGCTTTTTTTTTGCTCAACTTCTCTAAACTGGGGTTTCAGCTGTTTTATCTTCAAATCACTTGAATGTTACAAAGTAGGTAACCAAATAGCCTTACCGGACGTTCCGAGATTTGGTGTGTTCAACTAGTTGTTGTCGCTGTTTCTTTTTAGCTGATGGATGGGGGTTGAACGCCCTCATCCCCAGCTGGTGGAACACTCACACATTGAATCATCATCAAAAAATAAGACGATGTTGTCTTTAGTCTGTTGAGCAAAGGAACTTTCATCATACTTATTACTCGAAGAAACTGAAACGTTGTTGATGAATTATGCAAAAATTTTGCTCATCACATTATAGGTAATTGTATTATAGTATTGTTTTCCCTACCTACTTTTTCTCTCTTACAATCACTTAGAGCCAAATTATGAAACAGGATTAGAATTAAGAGAACCCAGACACGCCCTCAAGTCGGAGTTTTAACCAATCACAGCCCACTATAGCCCAAGTTGAGGGACAGTCTGGATCATCTTAACTTTAATCCTGTTTTATAAGTTGGCGTTTAGACTTTTACAAACCTACATGGCAACTAGCTTTTTAAATGGAGTAACATATTGAGCATAGAAAGCATCCTAGAACAGAGCTTTTGGAAATAAATCAGGAATTTAAATACCTCTTGGCGTAGTTACTTATCAAGTTATCATTGTTTCTATAGGTATGTATAGATCTGTTTTTTTTTTTTTTTTTTTTTTTTTTTTCACAGTACACTTTGTAGACAAAAGCATGTTGGTCTAGAATATTCTAGATATATGGCGGATTAACTGCGCTAAAGCGCACACGCTTATGGATAATGGATATTAGAACAATAGGTCAGAGGAGCCAGAAAAGGAGTCCAATATCCTGTCGGAACCGTATCATACTTCCGCACCATACCCCCCCCCCCCTGCTCTGGCTCAGTGTCTCGTGGCGTGTCCGCCGCCAATACATCAGATATTCTGCCAGAGTCTGGCATAACTGGCATTCCCTTACGTCACAATGCAGATGATGGCCGTGTGATTATGTGGATTCAAGACTCTGGCCAAAATACAAACATATCTACAGTCAAATACCTATTTTTTTAAACAAGATTCGTGCTTTATTTGTACCTCATTTAGGCCACAATAAGCAACAAGGTCGATCTCAAGTGCGAGGGAGTTCTAAAATTTAATTTAAACATTCCTATCAATACGCAAAATCATAAGAAAACGTCAATAACTTTATAATTATTAATATTGTCCCAAGAAATGTTCGCCTACGGTAATACAGACAAACCTGGATACAAAAGAACTCAAGGGACGCGAAATTTTTTCTCTTATATCCAGGTTTCTCTTATTAAGAGGTTTCTCTTGTGCAGAGAGGTAAATTTGACCTGGAAAATGTTCTCTTATATCCAGGTTTCTCCTATATCCAGTTCTCTTATAATTATCTAGGTTTCTCCTGTATCCAGCAGTTCTCTTATATGCAGGTTTCTCCTATATCCAGTTCTCTTATATGCAGGTTTCCTATATCCAGTTCTCTTATATGTAGGTTTCTCCTATATCCAGTTCTCTTATACCCAGGTTTCTCCTATATCAATTCCCTTATATTCAGGTTTCTTCTGTATCTAGTTCTCTTGCATGCAGGTTCGAATGTTCGACTGAATGTGGCATGGGTGTCGGTATTCTTGCGAATTTGATATCAGTTAATTTTAGAAGATGTTTTTTTTTTAGTCGAGATGACATTTTTTTTTTCATGTGAGCAACAATAACTATCGCTAGCCACTTCACTAATATTGTAGTTGCACTATTTTTACGTTATATAATTGTGCATAATGTATCTCGATGAATTCTGGTAGGTGAAAGGTACGTACCATACCGTTCCTAAAATATTGGACAGTTAAAGCTCATAACTAGGACCTAAAATAAATTGCTTGAAGCTCTTTAAGAACGCCTCTTTTGTAGAAAGTTTTTTTTGTTGGTGTTCCGAACTTAGGATGTATTTAAAATCAATCATCTATGGGTAGCCCAAATATAGACGAAGTGGAAGTTGTCGAAAATATCAAGTTTAGTGTGATACTTGTGATAGTCATAGTCTGTTATAATGATAGGCTAAAGTCGTAAAGTCTAGCCTTGTCTTATTTATCGAACCCAAAGACAAAGTTGGTTGGATGGTAGAGGTTACCTCTGGTAAAAATAGCGTCCATTATCGTAGATTTAAGATTTAAGTAAATTTCTCAAAGTATTTCTATGAGAACTATAGCTAATTTATAATACTTGAAAATTATTAATCAATCTTCTCAACAGAAATAAGTCTGCAACTTATATGTATAATTGTATACCTTATCTACCATTATGTACGACAAGTCAGATAAATATGTAATTTGTACGCGTAGGAAATTATTATCACTAAAATAATAAGAATTTTTACTATAATTATGTAATTATCATAAGAATGTAGGTCTGTCCTAGTCCTGCATGTACATGTACACTTCATCACCCAAAATCTTTTTGCTCATGATAAGCGTTTCAGATTGAGCTTTTGCAATAATTTCAAACACAGGAGAAAATTTCTTTTTGCTCATGATAAGCGTCTCAAATTGAGCTTTTGCAATAGTTTCAAACACACGAGAATACATTGTAATTCCTTGCTATTGCAATTGTGACCAGTCCTTGAGGGAGTCAATCTCAGACTGAAAAAAATATATAGGTACTTTTAAATAGGGTATAATATAATTATGGACCGGATATTAAGTAAGTATATGTATACCTCCTATTCATCTTATTACCAGTGTTAAACTCTTATAATTATGTAGGTATTAAAGAAAGTAACACAAAAAAGCTATCTACTTTAAATTACCTAGATACCTCACTCACAATCTACAAAACACATATCTTAATATAATACTAGAACAAGTTGTTATCCTTGCTAACATTGATATACCTACCTACATTACGTGTCCAACATTCAGTCATTTGGTTATTACTTGGTACATTAAGAAGGATGTTTTACATAATAATTAATGGGTAGGAAATATACCACCATAGGTGCTTAGTGCTTACCATATACTTATATATAATTATGTATCTACCACAAATCATTTTACTCATACATTGTTTAATGATATATTATAATAATAATATTAATAATCAATTCATTTTTTTCTGACAGTTTATTTACTTTCGCCATTTACAGAAATGAAATAGTCACCTTGGCCCAGTGGGTAGCGCACTATGGGCTTGCACGCATGGTGATCTGGGTTCAATCCCCAGCAGAGAAGAAATGTGCGGATTTTACTCATAAGTCATGAGAAAAAATGAGTAGTTACTCTTGTGAGTTACGACTTGTATCGGCATTACCAGAAAATATATGTGGTTTAGAACTGTGATGTAGACCCATAGGAGACTGCGCTTCACCACAGTTAAATTATAAAAAGCTTTAACTTAACTTTACCTTTAGAAATAAACTCGAATGTATAATAAGGTCCATGCAATACACCGATGGGCTGAAAGTACACGTTCCAATAATGTTCAACTTGTACTTCCCATTTAGATGAATGCTTGGCTTGGTTATACCCATAAGAATTTTTCAAATGACCCCTACAAATAATTGTGTTGAATTCATTCTTCTTAATTTATAAATTTGAAAACGGTACTTTATTGGGCTAGAAAAAGTTGGTGGTAATTCAATAAAAAATATTCCAATAAGGCTCCTTCTGATATTTTCTAAATGTCTTCTACTGACCAATGGAACCATGCACCTAATATAAAAGCGTTGTTTATTTACCAGCCCAACCTTTGCTGATGCTTGGCTTCAAACTATTCAAGCTTTTGTGACAAACATTATAATCATCCAGTGTATAGCTGATTATTGTGAACAGAGTAGGGAGTGACCTTGTCGTTTGTCAGCAAATAAAGAAAACTGTCGGGGTCGTCAAACACGTCTGCCATTGGGCTGTCATCTGTCATGAGAGGGCAATGTAATATTTTGTCTACCACTGCTTTAGAAACATGATGTAAAAAATAATAGTTATTATTAGAACTACATAAATGATTCAACAATTTATATAACATGGAAGTTTAAACTTATATAGGCATTTGTAAATTACCTACAATGATTTATATCTTTTCTTGCTGCTTTACTCTCATCAACAAGAAATAATAGTAGTTTCACAAATACACAACAATAATAAAATTATTATTATAAGCACCAATACCAACAAAAGTTACTTTAGACGTTATAGTTTCATTAACTCCGGCAGTATTACTCATGTACCAAGGTGTTGGTTTTATAATTTTAATTCCTAAAAGATCTCACGTAACAACTTTCCTTTTCAATCAGGCGAGTTCGATTGCCTATCAAGACCAGCACGAGGGCTACCAGTCCAACTCTATTCCAGTTCGCTCATCCAATAATCTTAATTAGATTAAGAAGAAAGTGCTGCGGGGTCAGAGATCAGGCTATCATCGTTATGGGCAGTAATAGAAGCTGGAGTCATTGGCGTAGCTCATGTCAGTGTGTAGGTAACTGTTTCGTCTGTTCGGACTGTTGCAGACTGGGTTGTGGAGAGTATGAATCATTAGCTCGCGGAAAACAGTGAAAACTCTCAGTTCTCGAAAGATACATTCGGATTAGGCGGTGCTGACCATTGAATTTAATATACAGGGGTTTGCAGGGGAAACCAATAGATTCATCCAATAATTAGGAGGCAAACTGGTTGAACAGACAGGAGTTGTGAGAACAGCATGCTACCTCACGCAACGTTTGAGCCTGGCCATTCAGATGGGGAATGCAGTCAGCAATACGGGCTCATTCCCTCTCGCAAATTCTTTGAATGAAGTGTGTATTTTTTTCTACCAAATTCTATCCTATGGTTCATGTTGAAATAAAAACTATCTAATAAAACTCAGCAATTAGAAAAAGAATTGAATATACTCTCGAGGCTATTCCTCACCCAACCCAGGTAGGATGATGTTAATTTGGCAGCTGGTATTTATCTGTCTTCTTGTGTTTCCCTCTTGTATCCGATATTTTGATTTGAGAAATAGCACAGTCATTCATTTGTTGCGAGATTTATGATAATGAGAAATTATAATATAATAATGCATATTATAATCCATCCATTGCTTATTATAGTACCTAATACTTAAATGAAAATGATTACTATGCACGCCAACTTAACTTTAGTGAACTTCCGAAATTCCTTCATTCACAATAAATTATTTACCTATCAACTATCATAATTATATAAAAGTTATCACCAACACAAGAACATAGGTACGGGTATGTTCACTAGACGCCAACACCAGAAGTTGCATGCACTTTATGTTCCATGATGAATTAAAACCAAAAGTTAAATCAGCAAAACACCAAGCTTCCTCGCTAAAAAAAGTATGCCTAGATAGTAGATACTTTCTTTTCGTGCTACATTATAGTGTCTATTATTTACAACTTATGGATTATGTGTCTAGGTGCTCTAGTATAAGGTACAGTACATTCCGTAGATTCTCTCCACAGCATCGGCAGATCGCACAAGGTAAAATCCACACATGCAACTCTGGATTTGGATTCCGCGAATTTAAGCAGAGAATGAATGATGAGCACCATCAGTTTGCAAAATCGAAAGCGTCAGAACATCAGTGAGGATTTCATAAACACTGCCTTGAACATCGCTGAAAGTGATTGGATTATAACAGCTTTTTGTTTTAAAAGTAAAAGTCGTGGTCACTCAGGGTTAGTATGTATAAAACATTCTAGTTTTTTTTCAGTTCGGCCCCTATTTTTTTTAAACTCAAGTGGACGCTGACTTTCGTATTTACCTCCTAACGTGATGATTCACCCAAAACATTTTGGGCCTCAACACCTCAACAGGTAATACCTAACGAGATATGGATCTAGTGTTTTATTTTTTTCTTTGACATAATTTTATCTGTATTGAGTATTTACTTAGCCGTCACCGTCGGTTAAATCTAATACCCAGTGGAGATTAAAAGTTCCAGCTTGTTATTTGATCGGATCAAGAGAATGGCACGCGCCTTTGGTGTGTTGACACTATAATTTTCACCCTGGGTTCAAGGTCTATCGAAAGGCGTTGGCTTATGAATGGTCATAAGTTGTGGCATTTAACATTTTTGTCCCTTTATTTATTATGATCTTATCTAGTTTATGTCACTGGGCTTTGGCCAGGATTAGCAGACCTCTGGCTTAGATAACTGTAGGTAATGAACCCACCCGAAGATAATAATTAAATTTGATGTAGGTATATGTCAATGTGTCTGACAATTTCGTAAGGCCCCTTATACGAATACCTATAGCATTTTCTTTCTTTTGAATGTACTAAGTGAATTGTGTATGTGTATTGTTCACACAAAATTTCTGCTTTGTATACAACGAGCCTCCAAAACTTTTTTTTTAGGATTTAAGGAAAGTTAACGCCACTTTTTGATTAAAAGTAATTAACTCTCAAATCGATGGAAAAATACACTGCCAGTTATGGACACGATACTTCCTCGTGAATGCTTCACATTGTCAATAAAAACTTATCGAGTTTCCATGATCGCTTTACTCTGAGATTTTTTTACTAAATCGATTGTATCTCCAAAAGATTTCATCGGATTCAATTCAAAATTCCCCTACATTCTAGATAATCTAGATTCTACAAATAAATTTGTATCGACAAGTTGAAGACCTTATTTTTGCACATTTTGATTTAATTTTCGGATTTTCTTAAAAATCCTACTGTGTAAAACGCTAGTATAAATAAATATCATAATTATTATTTCAAAATTGCATCAAAATCGGGTTTACGAAATAATTATAGGTAAGAGTTTAAGTAAAAAGTTACGATCTGCCACTTCCTCCAAGTTAATAAATTTTAAATGAGACATCTGCGATTCGTCTTCTAGCACTGCACACAATTTGCGCGTTGCAAGCAATAACAGACTGACGGAAATACATGTTTGGGTAGATCGTTTTTTTTTTTTTCGGAAAGAAAAACAAATAGTGAGTTTCTGTTGTAAAATAATTGCTTTCTTACTATAAAACTAACAAACAACAAACTAAAGGAAACTGTATTTTCCTAAATTATTGATTATATGCATATTGTTTTAAATGGTGGTAAGTTTAACTTACCATGTTTATGTTCACAAGAGAAATGTCAGGATTACTTAAACCCAGCACCTTGAAAATTATGCCTTTACAAAGCTTATTCGGTTGACATTTTAACAATTTTAGGCTGTGCAATTTAATACCTCGTCACTATCTTGTAACCAAATGTAGAAATGGGTATTCTACTTACCTTCTTTCTCTCATCCTCTTCTGTGTTCCTCCTGTTCCCCTTATAGTTCTGTACAAGGACATCATCTTGACGGAATCTATTAGAAAATCACTGAACTGATCACACTACAAGTAAAATCAATCACTTCAATTAGTTGGAAAGGAATTGTGTACTTTAAGATTAATTAGTAATAATAAGTTAAAATTATAGGATAAGGAAAGTAAAAATTATGATGCTGTTTGTTACATTAACATACTTAATTTAAAAAAATATGATCTTGGAGGAAATTTTGATTAAAATAGGTACCTCGCCAGAGTCACCAGGTAGGTATAAAATATTGTAGGATGTGATAAAAAAATGTTGTAATGTAAAATATAGTGTAAAGGGGATTGGGAGTATTTTACTGAAAAAATATCCTGGACTAAAAAGTAAGGGTAAAATACGAAAATTATTAATTTTAATACTTTTTTACCGTACCTAGTTCACTGATCACAGAATCTAAAAAGAAAATGCTGCAAAAAGGGTTTGTTACAAACTAAGAGAGTAATATAGATAATTAATTTTTAGAAGAAAAAGACAGAATGGACAAAAATTTCAAGATTTATTTTTATTAAATAAATAAAAATTAATATCACACAATATTTTTATTGTAAAAAAAATGTACAACTATTAATTTATTATTAATCACAACACTTAATTAATTAACTTGACGAAATAATTTCGAAAGTCACTATCGGCTCAGACGGCAGAGGACACGCTTGCTCAAAAAAACGGCCTTTGAGTCGAGAGGACCTGAGCACGAGACCGATCACCCGGAGAAACAGATAAGCCAGCACCTACCTAGTTACCTCCAGATACTTGATAACCAAACTGAATGCTGCCGATGAGGAATCGAACACAGGATTATGTTTCTGAGCGAGGCGGGTTGCCTAGGTGCAAAGATATCAGGGTGCACTGCACACTCATGGGAAACCATGAAACTTTTATTTGATGAAACTAATTTTCAGGAGCGAAAAATTACTTTCTATTTTTACTTTCCTTATCCTATAGATAATAAGGAAAGTATTTTATTCATTTCTCTCCCCCCTCTTTCAGACTCTTCTCTCATTTTTGTGACATTCCTCTCTCTCTCTTTCACTTTCTTGACCTCATCTTTTCCATCTATACATTTCTGGACGAATCATAACCTCAGGATACAATAAAGTCGTTTTTGACCATTACTCTCCATCTATACATTTCTGGACGAATCATAACCTCAAGATACAAAAAAGTCGTTTTTGACCATTACTCTAGCTCTTACGACCGACGGACGGACCGTCCGTCGTAAGAGCTAGAGACTTTAAATTTGGTGTGGAAGTTGATTTTATATATTATCACACGAACTACAAAACTTTTGGTTGGAATCGGCTACACTATGCGACCGCAGAGCCCCAAAAAAGATACAAAAAGAAATGAGAACAAATTTTTCTTAGAATAAAAAATAATAGGGTTTTTCTCCGACCATTTTTGTGACATTGTGAACTTTTTGGAACCCGGCCCAATTTACTGGTCCCGCTTGGACCAACTTTTCATCTTAGATGAGGGTTGTGACATATTGAATCCAATGATTCTGAGGTGCTGATTGCGAATATGGCATTCATTTTATCAAACTCTTAGCCTTGAGTCACCAGTGGCGGTATTTCATGTACATTTTCTTTCACCAGCACTTCCATGCCTCGGTGAGCGCTCCGCGCCGCAGGCCTAGCCGCAACGCGTCTAGTTATTATATTATAATATGTAATGACTCTTGTCTGTATTGAGTTTCTGAATACATCGAGGGAATACCCCCAAGATATTATTTCATTATTGATGGCCAGCGTAATCTTCCACTTTACTTTCCTTCTACAAAACAGTATCGCAGTTCTCTTACCTAATTATAACTTACCTATTGGTAAGTTTCAGGTCTAGTAAATCACATAAGTATGTTATGATAAGGCACACACAGTACACACACTCTCTTTTAATCCTTTGAATACCTACAAACTCAGTAGTTGGTGTTTGCTATGATCAGCTCTACTGGTTCTGCATAATATTATATTCATCTCATACGATAATAATATCCGCAATAATTCAAATTTTCTGAATGGGAATCATTAGTCTTCACTAGAAATGCTATAAATTTGCAACAAAAAAACTCAATAAACTAATACCTAGTTTTTGAAACGCTATCTTTTATAATATGGATCCTTTATAGTATGGATCCAAGAAAGGTCAAACAAGAGGAAAAAAAGAGTCTGAGAGACACCACAAAGCAGACGTAACATGAGACGAAAATATTTTTTAGCGCCTTTAAGATGTGGGTACAATCTAACCATCAAGAAGAGGCGAACAAAATAATAAATATTCATCTAGACACCATCTTACTTCTGAGCCTATTGTGAAATAATACGAACAAGGAATTCCACAGGCAATGTTCTGTGCAACATTAGGATCAGGATGAAAGCAGATAATGTTGACTCCTAGAGTGCGACAGGAACCTTCTATGCCTTGTCTGCAAAACCAATCTTTTTCACCGCATATTTTTTGACCCGAGAACCATGGATATCATGAATTCCTTAAAGATTCTGAAGAGAAGAGGGACAAAAGAACATAGAGCACAAGCTCATGTTGAGAAAAATAAGATCTGGATTCTTTGAAGTGAGCTCTTGAAAAGAAATTCTATCCTTCCATCCAGATTTTATAGGAGAGATAAGCAACTTTCGAACACCAGGCATTCCTAGAAACCAAGCTTTAGTTTCGGCTACTTTAGAAGATTAATTTGAACTTTTTATCAATAATGATGAGATGATAACAAATAATGAATATGTCCACAGTAAAACTGGAATCAGATATATTTGATTCAATTCGACACAATACATTTTCCTCACTGTGCACTCATTGATAATTATGCCTTCTTAGGAGAGTTATTACAATAATAGATTACAGGAGTTCTTGAAGAGAAACCCAATTTAGAACTTTTAACAAGAGAATTGTGTCATTTTCCAGAAGCTGTAAGTTTAGTATAAGTTCGACTTAATGAATAAACACTGTTCTCAAATGCCCGTGGGTATGTGTAACCGACCCAATTATTCACGTGCTACAATTGGCCAAGTGGTCTCTATATTTTTATATAAACGACGGTATGTTGGAATGGAATGTAAACGCATATAAAGCAAAATCGTTCTAGCATACATTACCGTTGCACAACATTCTTCTAACCTTGCTAGAGTTTGGCAGCATTTGTATCGCGGGTATCATGAACAGTTTGATAGTAACTTTGAAATCCAGATCGTTTCTGTTGGATAGAAGATTCATTGATGATATCACGACTCACTCTCCAAGTGTTATTCGTCAAGAACATCAGACTGAGAGGAATCCTCTCCCATTGGAAGGTGGTGGAGATTCCACGTCTACTTGTCGTAAAAAGTGAAATCAGGTACATATTTTTTATTTATAGAAACCACAAAATACTAGTTCAAAAGAATTATTCAGACAAAAAAAAAGACATTTCTTCCCACAAAAATGATCAATATGAGTCAGACACGTACAGAGGTAATTTTAGGGAACGAAAATACAACTCAATATTTTACTGTTATAACATTTTATACTCAAAAACTGTCGAAGTAGCATTTTAAACGAAATTTCGTAACAATACCAACTTCAATATTTTTTTTTTTTTGTAATGGACATAACATCATTTAAAACTTTAATACTTTAAAGTAATCCAAACGACAATACTAATGTCCTAACAAGGCATATAAACTAAAGATTATAAACAATACAGACTTAACTTTAACATTTTTATACTGACATTCTCTACATTGTCACTATTGTCACTTTCATCACTCTTTAAGACCTTTCATCACTGATCCTACGATTTCCCGTCTTCGGATAATGTTCGTCTCGATCTTCTTGAAGAGAAATGAAATCACCCCACATGACCGAGGATAGAGCAGAAGACTCTGAGGCGCAGGATAATGCCAGAGCCGATGACATTCACGACTCCTGACCGACGTGATGTTGAGGGTTATGACATGACATCTCGTGTGAGAAGAGCCTTGGACTGGATCCAACAGGACTTTTCAAGTTATCTGAGGCTTTCGCTGGAGCAGGGATTCTAGTCTAGGTTCGGGAGGAAAGTGTTCAATTTGCGGGAAAAAGATATTTGAACAACTGTAATTTCTTATAGCAATGATTTTTTCCATTTGATGTTGTAAGGTACAAAATCAATATTTTTAGTAAACAATTGACACAACACAAGAAGATTTGACTTTCTGTAATCTTTATGAATAAAAAAAGTGTATCTTTGATAAAAGTTGTATGGCTATTTATTCTCGTGAGTGAATTATGTCCTCCAATAGGAGATTTCAATACTTGGCATTTAGAGAAAGCTATAACATTGAAACAAACAAGGATGTGAAGTTGTGAACCCAGAGCCCTGTAAATAGCTGACTACTGAATCACATCACAAACTGTATGTATAGGTCAGTAGTCCATATATCGAGACCATGGGCTATATTAACTGTGCAGTACTAGCGTAAGTTTGTTTTATGGCTAGTTGGTGGTCAAAATATTTCACAATATTTTCGTGGTCATCTGAAGCTAATTATTATTAAATTAATTTCTCAGATAGGTTCACCTTTCAGTTGTATTAGCTACCTTTAGAGGTTCTTTGATAAACACATAATCTTGGGATCTATTAATTTACCTACTTGCATAATTATGAATACTGGTAGGTACTAATAATGATTCCGTGTCCGTGAGATAGGGACAGATACCTATATCAGGGTGGTGAGAGGATGATATGAAAGCCCAGATACAATGTCTAGGCTCATGTCATGTCAATTGATTCTACTTAGTTTTGACGTCCCGACTTGAGATAGTCAAGACTGGGATGCCCAAAAAGTGCATAACTAAATAACTATCTTGTCTTACAAATTGGCTCTCTATCTCAGTAGTTATAGTACATAAATTAACGTTGCAATATATGAATTCTAAAAGGAAATATTCTCAACTTCGGAAATGAACTTTAAATGGTATCCAATTTGGCATTAATCGGATCATGGAAACAACTATTTCTTCAAGAAATAATCCGTATTTTTCACCGAGGGTGTTCTTCAACACTGTGATGCTTGGGGGAGTTGGATTTCTTGCTCCAACAGCTCTTTTCAATAGATCCCGAATATACTCTATTGGGTTTATGTCAAGACAGAAAGCAGGCCAATCCATTGTCACAAAGTTCAAAAATATTCTCTGACACAGGTTGTAGTATAAGGGCTTGCATTATCTTGCCTGAGCACGAAATTTTCACCGATCACAGGGGATCAACATGTTCCTGTTAGTATACCCTCAATGTATATTTAACTTGTTAGTCCAACATTAGCGTCGCAGGGGATGAAAACCAAATCAGTTCTTCTTTGAAATGAAATTCCTAACCAGATCTTACAAGATCCACCTCCAAAACTTACTGTACCTTTGATACAACATTGAAAATATCAATCACCTGGTCTTCTGAACACTCTTCCTCTCCTATCATTACCATATTTGCACATCCTACTGTCATCGGTGAATAGAAGACAGCCTCATTGCTGTACAGTCCATTTGAAGTGTTCTCGAACGAATCTTAAGCGTCGAGTTTGGCATTGTACGATGAGTTTAGGGCCCTTTGCTGGTCTTTTAGGTGTTAGGTTAATATCCTTGAGTCTTCGCCTCACCACCCATTAACTTACAGCCACATCTCTCGTTCGTAGGATCTCTTGACCAATCTGAATTTCATTCAGGTATCTGTTGCGGAGGGACTGCATTACATTAAAGCGTCCATCTCGTTGACATATAATCTTCCTTGTCTTGCACATATGAGGTCTTCTATTGAAGAAATTTGTCTCTTGATATCTCCGGTAGACTCTAGAAACTGTAGATTAGTTTATACCTAAACCTAACTCTATAACCACTTGAGTTTGAGTGCAACCTTGTTGCAATTATGCAATCGCTTGGCCGTAGATTCTCGCTATGTAGGTACCTATCCATCTCCACACGAAAAGGTGAACTAATAAATCATCAAGTTTGTTTTTTGTTTAAGTGAGTTGGAAATTCACTGGCCAAAAATTGTTTAAAACATTATCTTACAGGAAAGCTGCAGTTCCATTTCATGCTGAAAAATTCAGTATTTCTAAAATATAGATTTCTCTCAAATTTTCCCTACAAAAAAACAACTAATACTTAAAGAATCAGAAAAATCTTAACTTTCAGTAAACATAAATAAAAAATTCTATAAACTTAAAGAAAATACAATTGTCTAGATAGGTATTTCGATGACTTTGTAATATGCAGTTTTTCTGCAGTCAAGTGTATTAAAAAAGGCTAACTTATTTTTACCATTATGCTTCTATTGGAACACTCTTTGAATTTTGCAAGTGAATTGGAACAATCATTGTTCCAATTTACCTGCAAATGAATTCGAACAATCTTTGTTCTAATTTACCTGCAAATGAATTGATGTCATAAGTTGAATGTCATCAGTTTGTAGCAACTCCAGTAACTTTGGAATTTATATTCGCGCATCTCTAACCTTTCGGTGTGACCTTCTGCGATGTGTTATCTATAAAGCGTGGTATTTACCTATCTATCACGACCCCGGCAAGTACCCTGTACTTTCTTCACAATCTATTGTATCTGGGGCTTGATCATCTCGAGCGCTCTTTCTTTTTATTTGTGTAGCATATGTATTTGTAATTTATCTTTAGGTGTTTCGTATAGCACTTCAGTCTTAGCCAAAGTCTTTTGATACTGAATTAAGGTTCCTTTAGGTCACATGTTTCAATTTTATAGATGTGCAATGCATGCTTAAACCGAATTGCTTTAAACTGATTCTAGGATTTTGCCTCAACGCTCTAGTATTTATATCTGGTCTGACATCATAATTATGCAAATCCTTTCTAAAATTTGGATCTAGCATTAAAATTTCATGCGGGCATCACTAGTGAACTCTGACCAAGATAATGATGGTTGATAGTAAACACCTTCAACCGCGTAGGTGCATGCCTATTACACACTACAAGGTATTATAATAATTATTACCTTCTCATAATACATGCAAAAAGGTTTCTTGTACCACTTTATCTACAATTCTAAATCACCGAAGAAAAGATCTTGACAAGACTACTAGCTGTTTCGCCCATAGTTTGAAAAGATGTTATACAATACTAGCGGGCTGTCGCCCGCTTTGCGGGCCTAGGCATGGCCGTGAAAGCAAAAAGACCTTTTTCGCCAATGGCAGGTGTTGTAGTGGGAATTTCGAAAAATCCCGTCTTATTGCGCGCACATCTAGACTATAAGACAAAGCTTTACCTACCAGATTTCAGCTTCCTAGGACTTACCAGTTCGGAGAAACAGTGATGATCAGTCAGTCAGTGACTTTGACATTTATATATTAAGATGTGAATTAAAAACCCCCCCGCCCCCCATTATTATTTCCTCGAACTACGGTGGTAAACCTATAGCTATACCTAGATGTACACTGTATAGTTTTTTATGTGAATTCTACAGGTTAATCTGGTTAATACAGGTTAATAATATATCATGGAGCCAGCACTGTATTCTGTATTGTACCTAGAATAATAAATAATAGTGGACCATCAGCACAAGCACAGGTTTATTTACAAATCACTTCATGACAACCATGTGATCAGCGTGAAATCCCAATGGATCCCTAAACCACAATACAAAATATTATGTCTTAATTCTCACAGAAGTATCTCATATAAAACGGAGAAATACAGTATCCACACAAGCCAGGACTTATAATTTAAATTACTCCTCTTACATTGATATTGCAATTGTTGTTTATTGTAGATTAATGGGTTCCAAAATATATAGTAATTGTTGGTATTTACAGAAAACAGTGTTACCTAATACCTACTTGCTGGTATAAAGACGCCACTCATCTACAAATCTACATACACGAAGGCAATGACACTGGTCTTGAGGATCCAGGTATCTCATTTTATTATTTTATCCCCTGAGGCCAATGGAATTTTGTGTCTTCATACTAATTTGATCACGTGATGGAAAATTTAGGTAATTGAATAATTATTACTCCCTATATCCGGGGTGAATAGTTGAATACATACTGTGTAGCTAATCATATTCTTTAGCAAGGAGACAAGCAATTGGCATATAGGTACCTATAAGCTAAAAATAAATCTAATACAGGTCTTCTGTCAGACTTTTTTCATAGCCCAATGATACTGATGTTAACAAGGTCATGTCCCGGATGGGTTTCGAACCCGCGACCTCTGGACTACCAGACCGCCGCCTTTATCACTGAGCTACCGGGTATGTGCGGTTCTCGTAACATCGATAATATTGTGGTGCCAAAAATTCCAGCCTCACTGGAAGTCGATTCCGGGCTACCTGCTTGCAAGTGCTCCCACTCGGCCATGCTGAAATTTTATTATTAACCTTTGAACTGACCCTGAGGTTCCCAGGGAAGTGAAAGTGGATGATGGGCAGTGGTGCACAGGATATTTATTATTGTAACAACAATACGAGCACCTAGTCATACATACCTTCCTGATATACATAGATTTAACCTATATAAAAATAAATCATATTGTACCATAACTTGCTAGTCACCATGCAATATCTGAATAGTAGGTATGCAATATCAGTAAAAATCTGGGACTATTGTGTAATATTTGGCCAATACCTAGTCGTACTCTTAGCGTGTATTTTACTCACCTGTATCATTGGACTGGTGATAGTTGAAATAGTTTTGGGTGCAATGCATAATTACCTATTCACCCAGAAAGGAGCAGCTATTTCGTAAATAAAATAGCTATAGCATAAATAAAGGGTACCTGGCATTGGTTGGGCACGAGAATAGACTAAACATTCCCAGGCATGGTCACTAGTTTAGTTCCACATGGCCCTACATAAAAAATATAAGTATGTCTTTTAAATGTACGTTCACATCGTCATAGCAACAGAAAAAAAGAACCATTTGAAACTTGCTAGCTAGCAGTTGAACGCTTGAATTTTGAATCACATTCATAATATTTTTTATTAGGTACTAACCTATTTAACATCCTACAGCCCTGCTGTTTCTGAATAATAACTCAGCTATCAGCTATAACATGCTTCATGGAACCGGCCTCAGTATATCACACCTCAAGACAATGCACTCACAACCTGGAGGTCGGTGCTTCGAGTTCCGAGAGTTTCAGTAAGGCCGGTTTCAGTGATTAATGTGACATCGCTCTTGTAATAAACACAAATATGATAACTTACACCTTGATTTCCTAAAAGTTGATTGAACTTTCAGTATTATATCAGTTCCGGTAGATTAAGGACAAGCTCAAAATGTCAACAAAATATTTTATAGGAAATGCAATAATGCATTCTCCAATCGGACATCGAACACGCGATAAGATGTGTTATCCTGCACTGAGTAGCACCTTCTTCTAAAACGCAACGTATAACCTCTATCAGTGACCACCTAAACATAAGGTGTAAGATGGTACCTCCCCGCCCAGTGTATACCTCCAGACACCACAGAGTGGTGCCCTATTAGTGTTGCGGAATGCTGAAGAATGTCTCCTCTTCTCAATGACTCGTTTATACCAAATGTCAGGGTTAGGAAGGATTGCTCGCCCCTCGCCCTCTCATCTTGATGTGGAAGATCGTGTTAGATCGATCTAGCTAGACTCTGATTTATTTACTCCAGTGAGTTGTGCTCAGGTAGAATCACACTCGGTCCTGAAGATGAGCTACGGTATGTGACCTATGTTTAGAGTATGGTGCCATTTCAATCATGGGTTTCAGCATAATCTTAACTCGGCCAGCGTCGATGACGCGTTGAATGCACCGGTTCTTGTAGGATCACCGAAGTTAAGCAACGTTCAGTGAGGTGAATCCAGGTAGCGTAGGGATCCGTTGGTTCAAATCCCACCCAGTGCATGATTTTTTTCTCATTTATTTGAGATTGTGACCACAACATAATAAGACTCTGAGGGTTAGGTGGTAGAAAATGCTTTCAGCATTTACCTTGCCTGGTGGTTACCTTCCACTAAAGAGTATTAATATTTTTTGTCAAAACATTCGGATTTTCTTAAATATCAGAGCTTAATCATATTTTATTAAAAAATAATTACAAATGCACTATGTAAAACGCTGATACGCATTTACAAAATTTTATCCATATGGGGTGTAATGTTTACGAGATATACGCGTTTACGTAAAAAGTTAGAGGTTAGGCGCATGGAAGAACCGCTAGTGCGAAGTTGATTAATTAAAAATGGGACTATCTACTAAACGTTTCCTATATAATTATGTGAACAAAATTTCGTTTAAATCCGTTTAGTAATTTTGAGATTTGCGCGATACAAGGAATGGATTTAACAGACAGACACAAAATCAAAGTTGCTCAGGAGTTTATGAAACGTTCAGAAATATGAGTTTCGGAGAAAAAAAAAGATTTCGGAGTAAAAAAATATTTTCTTTACAAAAACAAACACAATACTTCCGATTTTTAATATTAGAAATTTATCGGAAGTAAAAAATCTTAATATTAATCTTAATCGTCATCAATATATTAATATTGCTTTGGTTATTTTAACTGCACCTTTCAAGAACCCTTCTTGATGGAAAAGCTCTAGCAGCCCAGCTCACAAGACATTCTGTAGCTTAGAGGCCCAAGTGCTTTCTTCACCAAAAACACTAAAGACAGAAGCCAAATTTTAATTGAGAAATTAATTAAAATAAAAACAAACAAAAACTTCTCAAATTTTGGCCTTCGTGGCTCAGTATTATAGTGCAACCCAGCACACAAGAGGTCTGAAATTGATTCCATGCATGTAGGTGAAAGATTCTTTTACTTCTGTCCTGGGGTCGATGGCTCATTTGACCACTAAAGAACTCGTCAGTGCACACCAAAAACTAGTTGTTTTTAGTGTGGGGTGGTCTAAACGAGGCCCCATTTTTGGTCGCTAACCGGGAAGTTTTAGTGTATTTAACGCTTTATTGCCAATAAAGCGTTTAATACACTAATTATTGGCTATTTCAGAAGCACATGATCTATGATAAAATTACTAAAGGAAACCATTCTTGTTTTGTCATTGGTTCTTTTTTTCTTCTAAATTACCTATTTGATGCGAGATCGGAATTACTTTGATACCATGTCATTTTTTCATGTGAGATCCCTCCAAGCATTGGTAGTTCCCCCGTGTATTGGTGGTCAGGTGGTTAAAGCGCTAGTCTCGTAAGTCAGCTAGCGTAGGGATTCGATTACCACCCAAAGTATGAATTCCCCTTAAACAAAAAGGTATCTCTGATCTACTAACTCCGATATAGTAGTCTCGGAGATTGATACGATAGTGTCAAAAACATAGTGCTCGGAAACACGTTTCTCTGGTAGTACTACGAGAGAGTAAAAACAGCGTGCTCGGAAACATCTTTCTCTGGGAGTACTGCGGGAATGGATTGAAACTCTCCCGGAGAATGTTTAACCAACTTACTCGGAACCTATCCCGGATCTCTTCCCGAGCTAATTCGGGACAAGATCCAAGCTAACTCGTCCCGAGAACATGTTCTCGGAACCGTCTCGGAACGAGATCCGGTACCCTGTGGCAACACCGCAATGTAAACATGGCAGTTGAAATTGAAAATAATGTTCAGCCCCATTGCAATTAAACCAAACCAATTATATGAATTAACTTTTATTTTACTCTTTAACTTAAAAGTTTAAACAAGTGAATGTAATTTTAATAGTACACACATTGAAATAATTATCAATGTTGGTACTTTTACCTACCTCTTGAGCTTATTCAAAAAACCAATGTACCTACCTACCTAAGTAAATCTAAATTTCATAATTTTAAGTGAACTTTTTTCTTTCAGAATTTGTATTTCAAAAGCTTTTACCTAATTCTGTTAATTTAATTACAAGAAATTAATATTACATTGGTCCTGACAGAAGAAGCAGTGACAGGTAATGTGGATTTCATCATCAGTTTAATTTAAGACTGCTAAGCAGGGAGCACACCAATACAACATCTTACATCCTACACCATCTAAAAATCCTGTATAGTATGTACATTTTACATGATTTTGCACCCACACACCTTACATGTGATATCAAACATCTTCCAACCAAGACAGTTTTCACCTGCCTTGGTAGTCAAGTGATAAAGACACTTGCTTCTTGACCCCAGATGGCAAGTTTTCTTCCCACCTTAAGCAGTTGGGTTTCTCCTTTCTAGTCTTTGTCTATCCTTCTCTCTTCAATTTCCAGGACAATAAGACCAGTATGGTTCCCTTTGTAAAACCTCTTTCAAAAAAGCAACATTTTGTTTCAGTTGTTTTTTCTTTCTTTTCAAATTTCTCTGTTCATTTTACTTTGGAAGAGAGAAGAAAGAGATGATTTGACCAATGAAAAATAAATACACCCAAAAAAATAGTCTGAACCCATAAAATATTCAAAACTAAACACTGAAATCAGACAATCAAAATTTTTGCTTGAAAAGCAAACATATTGTAGTGTTTGTATTTGAAGTGTTGGATATGTGTGGTCTCCCATCAGTTCATGCAGTAAGCTAAGAGCTTCAGTCAATGTTGGATGGTGTGCTCCCAGCTTAATTTGTAAAATAAAAGTATTATTATGTCAATACATCATTGTGTTCATGGTTAAAAGAAATTAATTATAGAGTCCAAACCTTTACTGAAACTATTACTCTTGTCAAAAGCTATTTGGTAAAAGTTTAGATTACCTACCTATTACTTTAAATACCTATTTTTTAATATATCAAATAAGGAAACAATATTGAACAACTTTTCTTGATATCTTAGGCAATGCATGATTCTTTTATCTGCAATTTCTGTTTGTTTCAAAAATCTCTTCACAATTTGGAATCAGAAAGTAGGTTATTGTGTAAATCCTCAGAATTTTTCAAAGCAAAGTCCAAGGAAACTTGGTTTTTGTACATTCTACATATTTTTTTTCTTCTAATCTTGATGTTATTACTCTTCAATTGAAATGGTGGTAATTTTCACAAGAAATATAGGTAGCTACACACTACACAAGTAAATGGGAAATGTTGAAGTTTTCACTGCCTTATGTAGCTCTTTGGTTTAAGGTAATGAAAAAATCTTTTATGCAATTTTAATACCCACATGGTTAGAAAAATATTGTGAACATAATTAAAAGAAAAAAACCTCTGGGACTTAAGAAGTACATTCTAAGTTTATACTTCTATATTACAGTAAATTATGGAAAGACGCAAAGGATGGGAAACCCTCAGTTTAAGGCAACAAAGAAGCAAAGAGCTGCTGCTGAGACAAGAGTTGCAGAATAACAATGTTGCGGAAGGAATGTCTAGGGCAGGGAGTCTCAATAAAGTCCCGTTCAAGAACTTCTCGAACATAAACCATGTTATTGCTGGTAAGTTTGGTATCACATTTTATTTCTGAAAATATTTTTCATAATACATAGGAACTATTTTTTCATTTACATCTACACACTACGGAATCAAGGAAACCGTTTCAGAGGCAATTACTGATGTAGGCAACTGATCTAGGAATAATAAATTATTCCAAAATCTGAGGTTTTTTGTTTGTGTTCAAGTTATCATAATATTGAATCATAATATTTATTATAGGGGATTTAAAGATCAATCAAGAAAATGAATGAAATGATGAACAATTAAGTAACTGATCTGACTGAAAAATCAATGTTAGTAACTCTATATTAATAATAAAAAAATATGCATACAAATTCATTATAGATGTTTATAAAAAAAAGTTGTTTAGTCCAACATTAAGGGCGGAATTAATAGACAACATCAATAACTTAAGTCGTTGGTAAGTGTCGGTTTTCCCTATCTTACACAGTACGCAATCTGTGACTTAGCGCCACAGAGGTATTACAAAAACGTCTATTAATTCCGCCCTAAAAGATAGAATGTCTTTTCATTGACAATGCTTAAAATAAATTGAATATGACACTTAGAAAATGGTAACTCACAAGCTATTTTGCTAGTGTTAGAGCATTTTACCAGCAGGCAAAACTGATCGTTTGTGCTGAAATATGATTTTATTTTTATTTAAATCCATCTCTATCCTATCCTTTTGTTCTACATACCTAATTTATAACTATCCACAGAATGGTTCTTGTAATTGCTCAGGTCAAATTAAAAAATATTATAAAAAAATGGGTTGTGTTCAAACCTCATTCATGGGAATATTTTCATGTTTTAATGGCACAGCAAAACTTGCAGGCACTATAACTTTATTAAATATATATATAGATACAAGTATAGACATATACCAACCATATTCAATGTTTTATTATTTTTTTCTTTCAGATGTGTGCATGTCCATCCAAGGACATAATAGAGAAGACATCGTCAAGATTATCAAAAACTGGCTTAAAACTTGTCAAGAAGAAACTAGTCTGCTGTGACTAAAGATAGAGATACTTTTAAGATGTGAACTTATGTGATACTTTTATTTTCATGTCAATTTTTTTTCTAATGTTTCTAAATTGATTGCATAAATATATTGATACCTTAGGTTCCTTGGGTCAAATAAGCATGGATTATCTCTATCAAGTAGGGGTCAGAAATGGACCCTAACTGAGTTAGAACCGACTTAAAACTCGAAAAATTAATATTAAAAATTGAATTCGTATCGAATGTCCTATACATATGTCCTAACTAAAGGGCGGGGTTATTGGTTATTGCCTATGGCAATCTCTTTATTCCAATTGTTCCTAGTCTCTTATTGGGATTTTTCATTCTTTAAGGTGTATTCTTCTTTTTTTTTGTTTTCTGTTCTTAATAATTTTATTTTATATTTCACAATAAAAAAAACACTGCCAATTATGGACACAATACTTCCTCGTGATTGCTTCACATTGTAAACACGTGCCAATTTTGAGATTTTTTTAGAAAATTACTTGTATCTCTAAAACGGCTCAACCGATTTTCTTCAAATTTGTTTTATATGGTAGAATATTGTTTTTTCTACATTCTAAATTCCACAAAAAATTCTGTATCGGTAAGTCGTGGTCCTTATTTTTTGACTTTTTTTGTCCAAAATTTCGGATTTTCTTAAATATCAGAGTCAAATTTTAATTAATTTAAAAATAAATATAAATAACCTATGTAAAACAATAATATGCATATTCTTACAAAACTTCATCAAAATCGGGTGTACCGTTCACGAGATATAAGCGTTTAAGTAAAAAGTTAGTGGTCAGGCGCATGGTCTCTTTCACCAAGAACCGTTAGTACGAATTCGACGAATTTAAAATGGGACCATCTACAGAATGTCTCCTAGATATGTGCAAAATTTCATCAAAATCGGTCGAGTAGTTTCCGAGATTTGCGCGTTACAAGGAATCGTTTTAACAGACCGACAGACAGACCGACAGACCGACGGACCGACAGACGGACACAAAACCAAATTTGCTCAGGAGGTTATGAAACGTCCAGAAATATGAAAAAAATTGAAATCGGAGCAAAAAAATATTTTTTTTTACAAAAACGAACACAATACTTCCGATTTCTAATATTAGAAATTTCTCGGAAGTAAAATGTTCTATTATAAAAATGTGTCGTATTATTTTTAGGTGGTTTTACAGCTAAAATTCCCAGGGTATTTAAAACGGTCTGTGGTCTAGAAGAGTCAGTTCCGAGAAGTTTCGGAGACAGTTCCGAGAAGTATCGGAGACAGTCCCGAGAATGTTCTCGGAGACGGTTCCGAGAAGGCTCGGAGACGGTCCCCGAGAAGGCTCGGAGACAGTTCCGAGAAGGCTCGGAGACTGTTCCGAGAAGGCTCGGAGACAGTCCCCGAGAATGGTCTCGGAGACAGTTCCCGAGACCGATCTTGGAGCAATCTCGAGCACCAGCAATCGACGCTACGGGGCGGACGTAGACTGTCCCGCAGCAGTCTCCGAATGGTCTCCTAGGTGTCTCCGATATCATTTTTTGGGATCCGAGACAGGACGATACAATCTCGTTCCTAGATCTCGGAGATGGTTCCGAGACTGTTTTTTGTTTAAGGGGTTCACCCTTATTTCTTAGAGAATTTGACCACATAATAATGGACCCAAAACAACTGCTGAAATAAAGGGACTATATAATTTTTAATTGAGCTGTGAAGAGAATAAAACAATAGATACTCTTATAGCACGGTTGTATAAGAGAAACTAATATCTAATGACAATTTAGTGAGGTACACCGCAAAACTGTTTGATGGATTTTGACTTCAAAGAGTTACAAATTTTCCTGCTATCCCTAAAAAAAAAAGAAAACATGTAATAAAAAATATGAGAATACTTAAGTATCAATTTTATTATTAAAATATTTATACCTAATTAACAAGGATATAACTTACAAAAAATAACTTGAGGAAAGATTCTGTCAAGACACATAATCGCATTACGGTATTGTCAGAAGAAAACACAATCCCTTTTGAAATATTTATGACCGGTGATAGAAAATACTTAGTGTTCCGAACCATAGCAGAATTAGGTACCTCTTAGGACAGAATTCAAAGTTTATAAGTTAAATTATATAAATTCTCAAGATCTTGAGAGGAAAAATATGGATGTAATGAGATTCAACTTTTCGTATACACTTCGCTCTTAGATTAATAATTCATAATTATTATGAATAATTAATCAACTCTGAAATCAGGAAATCAAAATTTCCTTTCAGGAGACTTCTAACAGTATCTAGTCACTAGTTAGTCTAGAGGAGATTCAATTTTTATTCAGTGATCCAACTTTTCAAACTATGTTTTTCATCAAAATTTCGCCCTCGGAGGCTTATCACCCATGGTGGTATAGAAGATGTTGAGGAGAGTGTTGATACAAAAATGGACTAACAATATTTGTAGTACCTATGGTTCTTTTTGTTCTTGTATATTCATACCGACGCGTATATTTAAAAAAAGAAGATTCTTAGTAGGTTCATAAATCTTCATCTTTCATCAAGGTAACTCTAGTACCTAATGACTAATGATATTATTATTATTATTTATTCATCCAGAATAAAATAATTTTGTTCCATTTTGATTCATTTCTACAAATTTGCAACGTAGATTATTAGGTCAGCAAAAAGTCTAAGAGAAGAGGTTCTACATAAGTAGGCTTCTTATAGAGATATATTTGTAGATATACATAATTATGTACGTACTATTAATGATATGCTTTTTTTTTGCGGGATCATACTTACACGCAAGAAGGGTGGAATGTCTTTCCCGGCCTACCTCTAATGACGTCATTAATCATTATATCCAATGTACAAATTTTAATAATCTGGTTACTGGTCTACGATTTCACCCGATCCTCCCCGACCTAGCATCGGTAATGACCCCCCACAGCTCGATGATGAAGTCATCTGTGAAGCCAAACTCCTCGAGATCAGACGCGTCAATGGCCTCTGCAAAGTCCATGCTGTTGGTTTTGCCCTCAGCTTGTTCCCAGATTTGTGTGGCTGCAATGAACAGAAAAGAGGAATTCATCATTATGAACAGAAAAGAGGCAAGCAGGGGGAGTTACCAGTTAACAGACTATACTGTCTGCCTTATTCTCTTCCGTGGTAGTCCCATGGAAATTTCGACGGGGAAACAAGTTCGGGGGTTGGATTTACTTCCAAAGACCACTTTTTCCCATTTTGAAAATCGTATTGTTTACAATGCGGGGGGATATTAGTTGGTGGACTTGATTGTCAACCGTATTCTCTCCCATGATCGTTCCCCTTGTTGGTCCCATCATCTGATGGAAAAATACTTTTGGGGTCTTAGATTGGTTCCAAGCGGCCACTTTTGCACATTGTGAACTGTGTCAACAGGTGTAAGGGGGTTAACTCTGTTCCTGTTATTATAATAACTATTCATAGTAGTTCTGTGAAACTTTTCAGGGCTCATTGAGGCTGCTCGGGCCGCATGGGGGCCCTTTTTGTAAAAATTGAAAATTATTTTTCTAATTTTATTGAATAGGCACTTGAAATTTTGTTGAGTGATTAGAAAATAACATTTGACCTCAGAATTGAATTTGTGATCAGCATTTTGTGATTGTAAAAGCTAAGGTTGCTGCACTGTGGTAAAAATCGACACAGGGCCCCAATAGGTGGGCCGGTTGATAAAAAAAAAAAAAAAAAATCCATTGTTGATATGACATTAATTTATAATTCGATAATAGGATCTGTGTGAGGCTCACAGTACACAAAATTACTAGTATATAATTTTTAACGACTCTACAAAATTTCAAGAGCAAAGATTGATTAAATGAAATTAGAAAAAATATTTTTAATTTTTACCAAACGTCCCCTAAGTGGCCTAGATCGACACAAAAACAATAGGTAGGTAAAATTCTAAGACCAAAATGAACATTTCAACAATAATTTTAATTAGATTTTTTTTATATTGTTTATAGCTTATTGCATAACTCAGATATGTTGAAGGCTGTAAAATATTGGAGTATAATAATATGAATTCAATATACCAGACCTAAATGTTTTATTTTTTGTCGGTTTGAAAAACGACAAAATACACTGCCAATTATGGACACAATAATTCCTCGTGAATGGTAATCAAAATTTTCAACTATTACTATCGCTAGATTCAGAGATTTTTGACTGAATCTCTTGTACCGATTCTCTTCAAGTTTGTTTTACATACACAATTTCATCAAAATTAGTTGAACCGTTCACGAGATATAAGCGTATAAGTAAAAAGTTAGTGGACAGGCGCACGGTCTCACCAAGAACCGCTGGTGTGAAGTTGATGAATTTAAAATAGGACCATCTAGAATACGTCTTCTATAATATGTGCTGTACATCTTTCGTCAAAACCCGTTCAGTAGTTTCTCAGAGTTGTGCGTTACAAGGAATCTATATTTAACAGACCGACAGACAGACACAAACTTTATATTTTGCGAATGTTATTTCATCAAGAGCTGAATCCTAAACTTGATTGTCAGCATGTTTGTGTTTGTTGGTTATGGAGAAAGTGATTTGTATGTTCGCCTTGATTTATTATTGAGTATGCAATGTGCTATAAGACCAGTTACGATGAATTTTATTTTTTATGAAACTTCTGGATTTGTGAATAATTCAGAACGAAGTGAGTATGTTCACCTCAATCGACCTTTGTCCTTATCTATCTATGTATGGATGTCTGTAACGCGACCTTTTCAACAGAACTGATCACTCCAGGAGAGTTTCACAAGGCGATTTTTTTGTTATACTTCCTACTCACCAAGTTCTGTGTCATTGATTCCCATGAAGTTTTCTAGGAGTTGGTTTATGCTGTCGATTCCGATCTGCATGACGGTGTCCGGCTGAAACAAAGTATCACACTGGGGCTGTGAACAGGGATACACATCGGATGCCTTCAGTCATCGACTTGGGATTAGGTAATTGTTATGTTAGTAGCGGCCTAATCAAGTATGCGATATTTGGTGTACATATCAAGGATTACGATATTTCCTTTCTAAATTGGGAAAAAAAAACTTTTCTATTCTAAAAAAAGCATGTTATGTTCAAATAAATTTTAAAATATTTTTTTCACTAATGCAGGGTGTCTCACCAAAGTTCCACACCTCAAATTACTCGGTCCCTGATGGAGTATTTATTAATTTCTACATATTTTACATTTGAATGCTATTTGTGGATTGAGTCGTAGATGACCAAAAAATATTGAGTGTCTTGGGGTTCCTTGGCCCTCCTAAATCTAGAGTTAAGAATATTCTCACTTACTTCGTCCTGTATCTGTGCATTTCCATTAGCTTTGAACCTCAGCGTCTCCTTTCCACTGCCGTAGCTAGACTTCTTGCCCTTCTTCGGATTTCCTCCTCTTGGCTCTATATTTGCTGAAAATAAAAACCAAATATGTACTTCGATAGAATAGTGAATTTAAAAAGGCTTACATACATAAGTGATTGAAAATACAAAAGAATGAAAATAACAGACAAACACAAAACCAAAAGTGTAATAACATACCCAGAAATATTGATAAAATTGAACGGAGAAAAAAATGAACGCAATCTACAAGGTGTCTCATTTTAATCAAACCTCTAAATCTCGAATAACTCGATTTCGTTTTTTACCATTAAACATGCTTTTCATTGATTGATTTTGTTATTTTTTCGAGTGATTGTTGCATAATCTATAATTAATAAACCAATCTTCACCGTAAAATATCCTATTTATCCAGCCAATTATAGACACAAAACTTCTTCGTGATTGCTTCACATTGTATACACTTGGCAATTTTGAGATTTTATTATACTAAATCACTTGTGTTTCCAAAACTTATGTTCTGGCGCATGGTCTATACCACCAAGAACCGCTAGTGCGAAATTGATTAATGGGACCACCTACAGTACGTCTCCTATATGTGTACAAATTTCATCAAAATCCGTTCACTAGTTATTGAGATTTTCGCGTTACAAGGAATGTACTTAACAGACAGACAAACAGATAGATCAACAGAGAGACAAAAAAACCAAAGTTACCCAGGAGGTTTTGAAACGTTCTGAAAAATATATGAAAAAATTGAAGTCGGAGCAAATTTTTAAATATTTTTTCACAAAAACGAACCCAATACTTTCCATTTCTAAGTTTGGAATTTCCAAATATATCACATACTGCAAAAAGTTATATACAAAATAAATTATTGAGATTTATCTCAATGTAATTATGTAGGTATGTAGGTAAATTTCTAAGCAGATTACTTACAGAATCCTGCGCGGATAGGTTCGACTAGTCTAATGGTGAACGTTCTACCTTTGGGGATGTCTTTTAGTAATTTGGCAACTTCAAAATGTCTTCGACCGATTAAACTTTCTTCGTTAATTTTCTCTATGTGATCTCCGACCTGAAAAGAAACGAAGTAAGAATAATAATTATTCATATAAAACTAAGTAACATAACTCGCAAATAAAGTTTTAGAGGTTTCATTAATTTAAAAAAGGAATAAAATAGTATGTATGTATGTATGATTTTCTTTGTGGTGAAGCACAAGGCCTCTTCACAATTTTTGTGGGTAGCGCAGCATTACTAAGAGCCTCCTTTACATTTCGAATTATTCTATTACATTAATTTCTTTTTACTCTGGTAATGGCGCCACTGGTCGTTACTCATACAAGTAACTACTCATTTTTCCTCACGAGGTATGAGTGGACCCCGAACATCCAAGTACAGAGCAGAAAAATTCATGCCCCACTGGGGATCGAACCCAGGTCACCGTGCGTGCAATGCCTAGCCAGCCTAGCGCGCTAACTCACTCTGCCACGGTGACTACTCGGAATAAAATAGTTTTAAATAATATTAGCTAAAGCTAAAGCACTAGGATTTATAGCAAGATTTTGACTTTTGGCGAGTGCAGATCACACTTTTGTGTCATTTTAATATTCCGGTTGGTTCTTAATAATTAAAAATTGATGTTTTAGAGGTAAAATTAATTGGAGAAACGAATAAATTGGGATTAAATGATAACACCTAAAGCATGCGGGAGTTATAGCTATATTTCGACAAAAGGACACAAAAATGTCATCTGCACTTGCCAAAGTCGAAATGTCGCTATAACTCCCTATTAAATATTTTTATTTATTTAAACCTGTTTAATTCGTTTTCTCAATTAATTTTACCCTTGAAACACCAATTACAGTGCACAATTTAATTATTAGGAACCGAAGAGAACATTGAAAAATTTGATCTGCCCTCGCCAATGTCGAAGTATAGCTACAAAACTCCCTAACGCTTTGGGAGATATTCGTGAAACCTATTTTATTCAATTTACTGTTAAATTGTACCCCAAAAAAAACCCTTTACTCGGCACAAATCGGCCTAATTTTTCATAAAACATTTGATAGATATACGAGGGGCGTCTCAAAAGTTAGGTTCCTACCCTATAAAACATATTTTTATTGCATTGTGTTCAGTAACATCCTATCATTTTTCTACATAATTTCCAGCTCGATCAATGCACTTTTGGAACTGGGGGAGCAATTTATGTATACCCTCTTTGACAAACTGCGCGTCCAAACCAGAGGTCCAAGTACGGACAGCGGTCTTGAGCTTGTCGTCGTTTCAGAAGCTTTTCCCTCCCAAATAAACTTCCAGATAGGGAAACAAGTAAAAGTCACTTGGTGCGAGATCAGGTGAATATGGTGGGCGGCCAAAAACTTCCCATCTGAATAAACTAAGAAGATTTTGAGTCTTTCGAGCTGAGTGGGGGTGAGCGTTATCGTGGAACGAGAAAACTTGTTTCGTCAGAAGTCCAGGCCACCCACCATGTTCACCTGATCTGGCAGCAAGCGACATTCACTTGTTTCCCCATCTGAAAGTTTTTTTGGGAGGAAAAAGCTTCCGAAACGACGACAAGCTCAAGACCGCTGTCCGTACTTTTACTCTAGTTTGGACGGGCAGTGTGTCCAGTAGGGTATACATAAATTGCTTCCCCGGTTCCAAAAGTGCATTGATCGAGTTGGAAATTATGTAAAAAAATGATAGGATATTACTGAACACAATGCATTTAAAAAAAAATGATTTTTTTTATAGCGTAGTGAACCTTGCTTTTGAGACGTCCCTAGTAGGTACATACGTATACTTATGTCATCCAGTATCTTTAGCTCAAGGGCTCTAACTTTTTCACTTTTTATCGTACCAGTTCATTTCAGTGTTGTATAGTGATAGCCTAATAGTCACCTGTATATGCTCTATACTGTCTATTATACTGCCTTCTCGAATTCTTTTGATGAAGGCGTAGCCATTTCCATTATCTGTAATGGTGAGGCCTAGGGCATCTTCAGTCTTTGAAATTTCTATCTCCTTGGGTTGACCTGAAATCACAAAATTGGAATTAAAACATATTCAAATAATAAATAACACTGAATCCTTATCTACAGGGTGGTCCAGAAAAATGTCGATACCCGTTAATGGTAGGTAGATAAGGCCATGTTCAATTAAGCATTTTATTGTATCTCACTCCATTTTAGGTAAGTCAGAAAATACACTTGAAAAATAATAAATAAATAAAACCTGACTTTGTCTAGTTTTTCATGCCAAAACATTTTTTGGTCAGTGGTAAATTGCTTTTGTGAAACAAAAAGAAACCATCCCCCAGGTTCTTGGAAGTTGCTCGCACAATGAACGCCTGATCACTATGCGTCATCACAAAGTGAAGAGAATGATCATTGAATTGTTAAGACTCAGAGAAGTAGACTGTTTTGAAGAGGTATTTTGTGTGAACATTGACGGATCTAAACGCTTCTGTGATATATTGGCTTTTCCTAAAAATAGCAAAATGGCATACATTCTAGACCCAATAGTGAGGTTTGAATCAAATGATAGAAACCAGGCTGAAAAAGTGGACGAAGAGAAAAAAAGAATCTATGAACCGTGTATAGAACATCTCAAAGAAAAATACAAAAGTAAATATCCTCTTCGAGAATATCAAGTGATTGGTTTCTGGTTTGGAAGTAGAGGGTCTGTATCAAAGTTCCTGATGAATGCACTAAAACAAGTTTATGATAACACCGAAAAAATCCAAGAAATGTGTGAGACAGTTCTGAAAGATTCAATACACATCATTCATAACCACATCCATGGAGTATGGAAAAAAATGATATTGTGGCAATATCTCACAAAAAAGTTAAACATTGCTAGAGTCCTTAGTGGATTTTTTTGATTGGAACAAAATAAAGTTGAGAAAAATATTTGTGTTAATCACAATTAAATTACTCAAACGCCTTACTAAATAGATAGTTGCCATTCTTGGGACTCGAACCACCGACCTCCAGTTTAGGAGTCTGCTGTCTTATCGATTGAGTTACAAAACTACTCATGGTGTCTTTGGAGTTATAGGACGAGTATTTTCTACTCTCACTTGATTTTTTTGAAAGTTGAAGAGTTTGGAGGTACTTTACCTTGTGTATTAAACCAACACCCACGTCTCTTACATCCGACCACAACCGCTCTTTAGAGAGTCTCCTTACCTTTTCTATGAACAAATATAAAATCGTCAAGTCCTATTTGACCGCCTAGGAGTTTGGTCATGTCTATTTTGTGAGTGTTTAGAGTGCAAAACAAAATCTGAAATCAAAATGAAAGAGAAACGGTATTAGTTGTTGGATAATTAGGTGTGTTAGATATAATAGGAAGTGATTGCTCATAAATGTGTGATGGGTAGACTACAATACACAGCCTTAGAATATAAAATAATAAGCAGAGGTATAATAATTATTGACTCAGAATTATCCCCCCAAAAATACATGTAACACTTCGCGGTTACATAAGAAACACCGCCCCACCCCAAAAAATAAAAATAGGTAGGTACTGATATTATTTTGAGAACATCTTTTCCTTCTCTCTTTCTATTTCTCTTTCCATCTGCATTTATTTATTCCTAAAAGGTTGGGTGTTTACTTGCTTTTTATTATTTACATTATTTCCACTTTTTCTTTACTTTGTAAGTGTTATTTGTGCTGTACTTACATATGCCCAATATTCCCCTTACGTTATCTTTATTTCTCTTGGCTAGGTGTCATTACAAATTTAATTTTTCTTGAAGCTTTACTTTTTGAACGGCAATAAAAACTGGTTGTTGCGGTGTGATTCTCTCAATACAAAATTCAAACAAGCAGAGGAAAATTATACCTCGACTGCCAGTAAAATTGCCGTTAAACAAGTATAATTTTAAAAGAAATCAAGTTTGGGATTACAACTAGCAACAAAAAAGAAAATAATATGAGAGGAATAATTGCAAATAGGAGTGCAAAGAATTTTTTTAGGTGGGGCGTTCTTAATTTTGTAACCGAGAAGTGGTGAATCTTAGGGGATATCAATATTTTTGTACGAAAATTCATCCATTTTAACAATTACTCGGCCTAAAATTATTCGGCCCTTATGGAGTTTGAGACGGATTCTCAATGTTTTGATTTTTATTTTAATATAATACTAATATTTTGAAAAGTATACTAAATCTTCTTGTTCTTTTCTATCAGGTAAACGGGGAGCAAGTCGACATCGGGGAGAAACTTAACGGGGACCAAGTTGGTACGGTCGAAACCATGACCGGGGAGAAACTCGGTTACATAAAGGTCGATGGGGAGGAACTCGTTGACTCCCGTGGGATTATCAGAATTTTAAAATGATTACTTAGACACAACTGGTTTAAATACATTTTCTTGGTTGCTTAAAACTCTTCTTGATACTTCTTGAGTATAACATGATCAATTGATCATTAAAATAGCTAGCTATAAACTATAATTAAAATGATTTATTGTTATTTGGTACATTTCATGAGGAATCTTTTAGAAAATTCACTTTTTAAAGGTGCAATTTACTATGATTATTATGGCTACTATAGCGAATATTTTTTGTTACTTGCAGGTAGATAGTCCTCAAACTTTCTGTAGTCATCAGGAGCTCAGAGGAGCACGAGTATTATATTATTACGAAGGTAGGTGTAGTATAAAATTTATTGACAATTCAGTGTGGTGAGTAGATATACTCGTACATATCTAATTCACGTTTACGAAATAATATAATTATCTCATGTATTTTCATCCCAGTAAGGTAACTAGATCCTTTGCCTGAGGAACTGTGACTCACCTAATATGTTTGAGATCCTACTCGCCTGGAGATCGCTGGTAGCTGTACCGAATGTTCCTGTAGTTCTCATGGTACCGGCTGGGCTTGGGCCGGTACACCGGAATCACTTTGAACAGATCTTTCACGATTTGCTCAATGACGGCCAAAAATATCGCACAAATTATGATCAAGATTTTCAAGGCATCTTTTGCCTTGTCCTTAAAAAATGACATGAAGTCCGCGAAATAGTTACAACGGTCGGATCAAGTTTCAACTATCACTAGCACTTCCACCGGGTGGCGCTCTCAGTGAAACTTTGCAGATGATCGGATCGTGAATAACATATCTAAAATTCGGGGAGAAAGGTAATTTGGTTATTCGAAAGTTTCATTTAAATTCATACGCATCTATTTGAATTAAATATTACGTGTAGTATAAATTAGTTATGACGTACATTTATATAGGTAATCGCGGTAGATTATGATAAATTAAAATAAATGAAGTTTTGTAGCACAGGTGTGATGAGTCGCAATTATATCATGAGGTGTTAAGATAGCCTCCACATGAGAAGCTCACAAGCTTTTCATTTGATTAGCTTAAATAACTTTGTCTGTTCTACTTTTAATGCATTGAAATTTAAAATTAAGATTTTTTTAAATTTTAGTATTTAATTGAAGACAAGGAGAAGGAAGACGTATTTGATACAAGAAGACAAGGAAGACTAGTGGATAGTGGTGTATTGATACCTGAGGCAAACTCTGCCGTCAAACTCGTTGTCTCAATTTGATGTTATTTATACTGATTGTTAGTCAGGTTCCCACTTACGTTATGACCATTAGGGAATCTACTTCAATATAGAATTAGAGGCACACAATACTCGTATACCTATGTATTATGTACATTGTACATATTAGAAGGTGGTTGGGAAATTTTATTCTTCATTCAAATAGTAGGTATTTACTATGAAAAAATAAAAATAATAAACTGATAAACTACTTCAAACTTCAACATTCTTTATGCGCAGAGCTGATTCAGAGCCAAACTTGTTTTTTAATGATTTTTCATGAAAGTATAAAATATATCTATGAAATATAATAACGAATTAACAAGTGTTTCAATAAAAATAGTACGTTAGTCAGAGTTAGATATGGAGGTCCAAGTACCAGTGCCTAAGTTTATCCACTGAAAAGAAATACACAACAGATTGCTGGTGGTCTGGCCGGCAGGGGTTGCGATGCATGAGTTGCATCCATTGTCTACTGCCGATTTCCCTGTCAGTATAATTCACAGTTCTGCACAATTATACGATGAAGAATCACACTACTAGCCATCTGGAGGGTCCCTGGTTCGATTCCCCGTGCTAAAGAGATAAGGACTCAGAACATTCTCCTATGGCTTTCGAATGTACTTATAAGCTATTTCTTTATGAGCCTGCTTGAATCGGTAATATTTTGTAATTTTGGCATTCGCGTTGAGCACACTGAAGAAAGAAGATGTTTTAAATAAAATATATTATATCAATTAAAAAGTTTTACAAAAAAAAAAAATCGGTAATAGCCAGTATCACGAAGGTTCGAAACCTGGGTATCAAAACCTTGCTGAATGTTGCCTAACTTCGGCGATTTTACGAGAACTGGTGTATAACGCCCGATCGACACTGACTGACTACATAATGTTAGACTGGTGTAAAATTAAAATTAGGTATCTATTAGTTACATAGCACTTTGCAAAAAAAAAAAACAGTGCCATGGTTAAATTAATTATTCATTATGTAAATAAATGCATTATATTTGACCACATTACATTAGGTTAATACTTGGATGAGTGGAATATCTTATCTAATACCTACATGCAAGAAGGTCTTGTTATATTATTTGGAGTACTTATAATACCTATCAGTGATGATAGCTTTTCCTCAAAGTGAAATAACAAGAATTTTCCTAATGAGAAGTAATATTTTATTGATGAGATGTTTTTATTCATTTTCCTTATCCTAATAGAAAAGTATCTATTGTATTCGTTGAAAATTTGACCTACCCAGTTTTTCACATTTCTAGACGAATCATGCTCTCAAGATATCCAAAAAATTGTTTTCGACCATTGGTCCGTCCGTCCGTGAAAACGATTTTTTATATAATTGCTTACTTTACATGATATTTTCACCTAATCACTTTGAAATAGGTAACACAAAAGTACTACGGCCCCTCAGAAGGTTAATCCGGCCCTGCCTATTATTGTCCTCTTTGTTCCCTCAATATTTAGCTCCAGCAAAGAATATTTGATCATATAATTTCCACCTTTCATAATAGTCAAACCAGAAGACTGTCTAGGGTGCTATGAACAAAGAGTAGACCAGTAATCTAGCATAGAGGCTATAAAGATTAGACCATCAGCAGTCTGATTAGGGTGCTATGAACAAAGAGTAGACCAGTAATCTAGCTTAGAGGCTATAAGGATTAGACCACCAGTCTTGCTAGTGAGCTATGAACAAAGATTAGACTAGTAATCTAACATAGAGGCTATAAGGATTAGACCACCAGTCTGTCTAGGGTGCTATGAACAAAGAGTAGAATAGTAATCTAGCATAGAAGCTATAAAGGTTAGACCAGCAGTCTGGCTAGTGTGCTATGAACAAAGAGTAGAACAGTAATCTAGCATAGAAGCTATAAGGGTTAGACCCGCAGTCTGGCTAGTGTGCTATGAACAAAAAGTAGACCAATATGGTCTAACGATCCATCATAAGTAGAACAGTAATCTGGTGTATGGGGGCCAAGGGGCCAGGAAGAGTAGACCACGTCAAGATTATTTATCCACCACGGGGACTGAGGACACGATTAAAATAGAAAACTAGAAAAGTATACTTCTAATTTACAAAGGAGTGATGGATTATGCGCGAGTTATTCAAATTATTTGGAATAAAATAACACAGGGGACTAATGTATTGTAGATGGTCCCATTTTAAATTGATCAATTTCGCATTAGCTGTTCTTGGTGATAGAGACCATGCGCCTGACCACTCATTTTTTACTTAAACGCTGATATCTCTAGAACGTTACATTTTTTATTGAATAATTTATATTGAAGAAACTGCGAAAATTTGGACCATAAAGTGCACAAAAGGTCTATGACTTGCCGATACAGATTTTTTTGTTAGATCTAGAATGTAGCAAACATGGTTGAATTGTAAATAATGTGAACCCATCACGAAGAAGACAGTATTGTGTCCATAATTGGCAGTGTATTTTTTAGATTATATTATAATTAGATTATAGTATAATTAGATTTCCAGATAGAAAGAAAATGAACACGTGTTATTGTAGCATTAATTATTAAGGTTAGTGGTTAGCCTTTAATATTTCTAAAATTATTTCACTTAGTTTACAAAAAAATACTGATTTATTGGTTAGAAAAATTTCTTATAAGTAATCTAATTTCGAAAATAAAATTAATTTAACAAAAAGTAAATAAACAAAATAATAATTTCCTCGGAACTTTCCACCAGCTCACATTGAACAATTGTTGAAGACTGACTGAGGACCGGTTACAAGAGAATCGCAGACCGGTCCCCTGAGCTTTCTTATGAACGTTAAAGTTATAGAGTGCTGTTATGCCTAGGTTGCCTCAGTTGACTAAAGATATAACTTGACGATGCGGTGATATCACAGTTTACTGACCTCAGCATAAGTGCAGGGCCAACCAGGGACCTGATTTATAATAATAACTAAGTGACGGCAAGTTATGCTGGTGAACATATAATACGAAAATAGCTCTCAGACCCTCCATGCATTAGGCAGCCAAAAACGCCAAAATTGCCATCCGCCGTGAAATTTCAGGTGCATTTTGGCAAAAAAATCATGAGAATCGACCCCCCCCCCCTTAATGTATGGATTAACCTTCTTCCCCTTAAACAAAAAACAGTCTCGGAACCATCTCCGAGATCTAGGAACGAGATTGTATCGTCCTGTCTCGGATCCCAAAAAATGATATCGGAGACACCTAGGAGACCATTCGGAGACTGCTCCGGGACAGTCTACGTCCGCACCGTAGCGTCGATTGCTGGTGCTCGAGATTGCTCCAAGATCGGTCTCGGGAACTGTCTCCGAGATCATTCTCGGGGACCGTCTCCGAGCCTTCTCGGAACCGTCTCCGAGAACATTCTCGGGGACTGTCTCCGAGCCTTCTCGGAACCGTCTCCGAGAACATTCTCGGGGACTGTCTCTTCTAGACCACAGACCGTTTTAAATACCCTGGGAATTTTAGCTGTAAAACCACCTAAAAATAATACGATACATTTTTATAATAGAACATTTTTTTTATTGTGAAATTTAAAATAAAATAATTAAGAACAAAACAAAAATAAAAGAAGAATACACCTTAAAGAATGAAAAATCCCAATAAGAGACTAGAAACAATTGGAATAAAGAGATTGCCATAGGCAATAACCAATAACCCCGCCCTTTAGTTAGGACATATGTATAGGACATAGGATACGAATTCAATTTTTAATATTAATTTTTCGAGTTTAAGTCAGTTCTAACTCAGTTAGGGTCCATTTCTGACCCCTAGTTGATAGAGATAATCCATGCTTATTTAACCCAAGGAATCTAAGGTATCAATATATTTATGCAATCAATTTAGAAACATTAGAAAAAAAATTGACATGAAAATAAAAGTATCACATAAGTTCACATCTTAAAAGTATCTCTATCTTTAGTCACAGCAGACTACCCAGACGGCACAGAAAGTGTTTAAAAACACTTATTTTGACAAGATTCAAACATTTTATAAAGCTTATTTTGACAAGGCTTAACATTTTAGAAACACTTTTATAAGCTTACTATTTCCTCCCCCTGAGCATTTTATTAAGCTTATTTTTACAAGGTTTTGGAAATTGAATACCTACTTAATAATTAAGGGGCTCCATATTGAATTTCATACCACCGCCATTGCCCGGAAAAAATTGAAAATTGTGATTTCACAGGAAATTTTTAAAATTAATTTGGATTTGATGAAAAATATACTATTTCAAGGCAATTTGGTTCTACAATGATGAAAAGCTGTTGATGAAATGCTAACATTAATAAATAAGAAGACAATTTGTGTTTTTCAGTTTTATATTTTTCCATTTTCATGGTAAAAGAATTAAAAGCAAAAATATGTAACAAACAAAAACATGAAACAAACAGAATATAATACATAGAATCAGCAGATAAATTAAGCCAAGTGGACTTAATTAATCTAAATCTATTATACATATAGGTAATTAAGAGAGAGATGTGCTGAAATGCCATCTTCCTGCCCAGCAGCAGGCTGCCCGAAGACAAAGACTACCAGAACAGAAGTTGAGATTATTAGAGATGAAATTAGGAAATAGAACCCAGAGAGAATTTTGACTATAATATGGCATTCATAAAAAAAAGAACAGTCTTCCAGATTTTTTTTTGTTTGATTAAAGTGGGTTTAACCTCAATTGCATAGTCATATCATGACCGAGGTTTTACCCTCATTTGCAGGAAACTCACAAACCTGTTACCCACATTAAGCTCACCGAGCCTGGGTTGGGCCATTTTATTCTGAATTTACTGGGAATAGTACCAGGTAGCCACATTAACCTCACCCAGCCTGATAAAGGCTGTGTATACACATGTCAGCCTCATATTTTCTAAAGAAGGAGAATTATTTGTTTCACAACAACAAAAATGAACCAAAATCTTTAGATTATGGGGAGTAGTCAAATCTTGAATAATACAAGCTACTGTTTTAAAAATTAAAATTAATGAACACATTATAGTAAAAAATGTACTTATTACAAGTAAAAAAACTGTCTAAATTTGCAACACTTAATACTTCTTCTAAACTTACAATATTTTTTTATATGTTATAACTGGTTCATGAAAAACCCCTGTCCTGATTTGAGATAGTGAGGATGGGAATTTCATTCTGAATTTAATGGGAACAGTACCAGATACCCACATTCACCTCACTCAGCCTGAGTAGGGCTAGATATACCAGCCTCACATTTTTGGAGAACAGATTTATTTATTTAAAATAAAAATGGGGGTTGTATACTGAATTTACTGGGAATAGTCCCAGCTACCCACATTAACCTCACTTAGCCTGATAAGGGCTAGGAATGCCTCATTTTTAAAGGGAACAGAATTGCTGTTTGAAAGAAAAAAAAACTGTGAATTGAACACAGGATCTATTGATTATGGAACAGTATAGTCAAATCTTCAATAATGTGAACCTATTAAAAAGCCTTTAGCTAGTCAGTTCTCTGTTCATAGTTGTCTAGCAAAACACTGGTCTTTTCCCTGTTTAAAATCCCCCAGTCAGACACCTGTTAAGAGTGTGATTCTGATTAAGTGGAATATCTGGAACAGGTTAATCTCCAGCATTTCCACATACATATCCTGGTTTGACTATAAAAAAATGTAAAATGTAAGATATTGTTTAGATATTGCTTACCCCACTAATTGGAGTGTAAAACTCACTTATGATTAATGCATGGAAATTGGTACACTTTAGAACAGTAAACTTTTTAAAGTAGAGAAAAATTTCTTTTTAGTTACACCCTAAAACTATGATGTAGGAACTTTAGAAGAGTCAACTTGTTGGACTTTTATCAGAAATTGTTAGATATAATTATTTTGTGTAAATCATCAATTTGTAGTCACTTTCACTTATCCCATGTCAGGTTCAATATATTTGAGGAGGGAGGCAGCTTGAATAAGTTTCTTCAGGTTGAAGCTATGTTGGATTGGATGCACAATACATGTAAACAGGTGGAAAATATCATGTGGATTTCCTCCATAGATCATAATTATTTTAGTAGTAGTATCTATTGATTGCAATCAATAGATACTAACACAAGGGTATGTCTGTGAAAACCAAACACTTTTGCAAAAGAAGAAACTATAAAAAGATTACACATTACACCTATTATGATATGATAAAACAACTTACGACTTTTAAAAAGATTACAACATTTACCTACAGGAGATTTTTTTTTAATTTATGTTTAACGTCGCATAAAACAAAGAACTTTAAAAATTAAAAACAAAATGCGTGCACGCTCTTAAGATATGGAGCCAGGCGCATTGCGGTGTTGCCACAGGGTATTGGATCTCGTTCGGAGACCGTTCCGAGACCATGTACTCGGGACGTTAGCTTGGAGTTAGCTTGGATCTTGTCCCGAGTTAGCTCGGGCATAGATCCGGGATAGGTTCCGAGTAAGTTGGTTAAACATTCTCCGGGAGAGTTTCTATCCATTCCCGCAGTACTCCCAGAGAAAGATGTTTCCGAGCACGCTTTTTTTACTCTCTCGTAGTACTCCCAGAGAAAGATGTTTCCGAGCACGCTGTTTTTACTCTCTCGTATCAATCTCCGAGACTACTATATCGGAGTTAGTAGATCAGAGACACCTTTTTGTTTAAGGGGTTATATTAGATATTCTATTATTTTTAAAAAAGTCATTGATTGAGTCATTTAATAGTTGAGTTGGGCTCCAATGGGCAGAATAATTCGGGTTATATCTTGAAACCCGTGAAGCGAATTACAATGGTTTGTGTTGTTGTAGTTGTTGTTCTTGTAGGAAACTTACTCTACTTTTGTTCATAATAGAGTAATCTTTAAGTTATCAATGTTATGATTATTATTATTTTTTTTTTTGGGATTTTTTAAGCAGGTAGAAAACTGAAAAAACTCACAAAATTTTAGAAATTTTTTGGGCCCCTTGAAGTTAGCTCCAAGCATTTTTGTACCCAAGAGAATAGCAAAAATTCAGAAATATCCGATTTTTCAAAGCTTATTTATTGCCAAGTTGACTGGACTAATTACATTGCGATTACATTTATTTTAAAACGATAAATCTAATACACCATTGGATAATATTAGGCCATCGCCGATTCGAATCCCGGCCGGAGCGGAAAATTCTGACCGAGTTTTCCCGTTTCTGGAATAGCATGTATGTAAAGGTAAAGTGCCCTGAAGTAATGTGAAAGGGTTTCCGGGGCACAAACACCTTTTTATTTTCTTCTCTTTTTTATACTATCTGAATAAACCCTGAATATTTTACCGAATGCCTATTTTTTCAAGTATATAGGGTTATATCAGCTACATATTTATAATGTATTGTTTGACTTCACACAAGTTGGAATATTCGAGTATGTACAAAGGAATTGCCACAAGTAAAGCTACCCGCATGAGCCACTATTAAGTAACACAGCATCTGAACACCGAGCTCTCTTGTTGCATAACAATGTCTTGTTAGATAACTCTTGTAGAAGCGAGTTTTTCTTTCTTTCAAGTTCACCACAATGAAGATCAAGATCCAAGGCCGTCGTTCAATCGAGCAGACTCATGCATAACTTTGCAAGATAAAAATATCATATGTTATGCGCGATACCCGTTCTCTCTCATAGGAGAAAAGGAGTTGTCATTTGATATCAATACACATCGCTGATGATTCCCTAATAATAATAATATAATATCGCTTTATTTATACTGCCCGATTAAGACTATTAAAGTCCCATTATTCCAGCAGTAAGCCCAAGACATATTATTATGCGGTAAAAATCCTAAATGGGAGGATAACTTGTCATGTCCCGGCTGGGTTTGGAACCCACGACCTCTGGAATCTCTGTATTCACAGAGTGCCGCCTTTACCACTGAGCTACCGGGACAGACCTAGTGATCCCTTCATCAAGAGTTAAGTTGTTAGTTAGCTCATCAAAAATAGATATGTGTGCATTCCATCTAAAAAAATAAAGACGCTGGAAAAAAACTACACATTGTATGGAAAGGTCAAGAACTCTAACACAGCTACTCTCTAAAATACTGAGAAGTAACACTAAATAGAACCCTCTCGTACAAAAAACACTGAGAAACAACTAATTTTGAGGTCCACTCTAAAAATACAGAACATCTTACGGAAGCTGACAGGAACATCATGGTGCACAAAACCACATCAGCACTAGCACTGAGTGTCTCAGCTGCAGAATACGCGCAGCTCATGATTGGAGAAACTCTGGCCACACAAAACAGATAGATGTGGCTATGAATGCATCAACCACAAGATGCCTACACCCACACGGAAAATAAGGCCTGGACCTGGTGACGGAAAGTAAGTAAATAATAAGGGCTGGACCTGCTGAAGGAAAGTAAGTAAGTAATAAGGGCTGGACCTAGTGACAGAAAGTAAGTAAGTAATAAGGGCTGGACCTGGTGACAGAGAGTAAGTAAGTAATAAGGGCTGGACCTGGTGACGGAAAGTAAGTAAGTAATAAGGGCTGGACCTAGTGACAGAAAGTAAGTAAGTAATAAGGGCTGGACCTGGTGACGGAAAGTAAGTAAGTAATAAGGGCTGGACCTGGTGACGGAAAGTAAGTAAGTAATAAGGGCTGGACCTGGTGACAGAAAGTAAGTAAAAAGGAATGGATCTGGTGAACTTTTAAATGCCCATAGCGGATCTTGAGTATTTTTTCATTTTATTTTTCAAATTACGACATTTTTTTAACATTTTACTCTTAGTGATTGCGGTAATTGAGCCTGACATAAATAAACAATTCCCAAAACTAAACTTGAATTTAGCGTGTTTGTCACTTAAACCCACTATTTGGGATTAGTTTATTATTGAAAAGTTATTTCAAGGTAGCTAATATTTATCCATTTTCACCTCAAATTGAGTCTCTTACATTCCGCACATTAAAAGGACAAATAATGCACCTCTTTTAAAGGGGTCTTTATCAATGGTCCGTTCGTATGTATGTGTGTACCTATACAAAATATATCTGCAGTATTCTTACTTTAAAATCAAAATCTATTTGGCGAACTGTGACTTTATAGGGGTTTTGACTTTCAAGTTAAATAGATCGTTTTTTGCTTCGGAAATTCTAATTTTTCACTGCGTAATGGTAAGGATTTTTTCTCGTCATTAATTTATAAGTTTATCAAAAGTATTTTGTCGAGTAAAAAAGTGTTTTATCTCTTTGGGAAAATTTATTTTTTGAATTGAAGTGGTCTAACTCTAATTAATGTGGCATTACTGCATTTTTCTTGCACCCTGTTAAATTAAAAATCAACAAAAAAATCCTTTTTTGAAACCAATGAGAAGTTTATTTTCTTATTTGAAAACAAAGAAACAAGATCTAGGAGTGTGGGAGAAACGTTCTTGATTGCTCAATATAATATGTACTATCAAAACACTTCATGACTATATTGTCAATTTTGAAGAAGCAAAAAAACAGTGCCAATCATGAACACAATAGGTACTTCCTCGTGATTGGTTCCCATAGTTTATTACACTTAGAATTTTGAGGTTTTATATTAAATCACTTGTATCTCCAAGTATTCTAATCCGATTTGTTTGATTCATATAATATGTAGTATACCATCTAAAACATAATTATTAACAATATCTGATACTATTCCGATTAATAAATGAGTTAAAAGATGGTGTAGAGTGCGTGAGAGGTGACGTGACGCAGCCAATACCTACTTGTTCAGTAGGGTGAGATAAAAAACATAGGTACTAAAAATCCTGTTTTATATCTAGTTTAGGGAGTCAAATTTCGTACGTTTTTTGATATCTTCAATCGTTTAGCCATAAACCCCAAAATCCACGAAAAACCGCCAAAATTCATATCATCATCATAGAGTGGCGTAATCGTGAACGATGGTGGCCAGACAGTGGAGGAATGACTCAGCACTTCTACCACTGTCTTAACAATGAGGCTAATTTCTAATAATTGACAAGGACCCCCAGAACCAAGCCAATGCTGGTCTACTCCCTGTTTAAAGTCCCACAGCCAGACTGCTGGTCTACTCCCTGTTTATGGTCCCCCAGCCAGACAAATCCATATATTTGGACGATTTCAGGGTTTTTGGCTAAGCGGTTGAAGATATCAAAAAAATTGTGAATTATTATCAATAAAAAAAAGTAATTTTGGGAGCCCACTACCAAATATTTTTTTCTTACATATAATAAACGGGCGGAGCCCCATGGCTAACTAATACAATATTTGGCCTATCTAGCTTAATGTAACTATAAATGTACCTATAATAATACTTATTAACTAGTTCAATATATACTGCATATAAAAAATCTTTCACCCTACTGGTGAAAGATTTCTTATAAGTGTATCTATAATAATTATTATTATGTATTTTAATCAGTTCTCTTGCGCCCATTAATTCCGATACTAAATGTGTGCACTGTGCTTGCCACATTGACTATCTAGCAAATAATTACACGGGGCATTAGATGTTACGTCGAAGTGTACAACTGAACACCGTGATGATGATGATGTTATAAACCTTTGTTGTATAAATAAACATCTATAAAAATTGTTAAAAAAAAAAAAAAAAAAAAAAAAGAACACCGTGATATTATCAGCAGAGGGAATTTATAATGGTGCAAACAAAAAACAGGGTTGCATATCAGATGGGCGAACAATAGACCCCAAACGTCAGAAAAAATCATCACTTGGGCGAATGAAAGAATCCTCACTTGGGCCAACAATGGAAAAAGGTCTAGCTTTGTTTTCAGATGAAAATACTGGGTGAACTAATCACAATAGATTTTCCTAAAAGTATGGAGTACTGAATAAAACACCTTGGATTTATAATTTTCATTATACTTTAGACCGGGTGCATGGCCTGTGTATATTTTCCCTAACCTTACAAGAAACACGAGGCATGTCCTTTTATAAATTATTCCTAACCCTAGATACTATAAACCCGAGGCATGACCTTCTATGTATTATGCCTAACCTAACCCTATTATGAGCTTTCTTTCTATTTTACCTCACCCAACTATACATCCAAGGCATTGTCTTTCAATAGTTAAAGATTGAAGATTTACCTTAAAAAAGCTAATTCTTTTATTTTATTTCTCTTTCTAATCGAATCTCATGGGAGTTCCCCCCCCCCCCCCCCCCCAAAAAAACACTGATTCCTAGCCTGGAAATAATATAAAAAGTCATTCAATCAAGTCCCGTTTGCGAAGTACGGAAAAACAGCTAGTTGACTTTAAAGCAGACCCTGTAGGATCTTGCAGGAGTAACAAGCCACCGTCTTCCGGTTCTCGTATTGATGGTTTAACATCTTCTCCTCTCTCTCTCTCTCTTCTGCCATCTCGAAAGTAAAGTAACTTCCAGTGAAGAGCTTACCAGGACTTCTCCATGTAACACTGAACTAGATTCCACTGGAGCACAATGGCAGGACATAAGTACTTATTGGACAGAGTGCAGGGCAAGCACACGATGTAGGTGAACGACCTATGAAACTCGAGGGCCTTTAAAATCCATACTATGAATTGTATTAACGCTTATGGATTATGGACTATTTATCAGGAACTTACTTGGTCAGTAGCCGTTTGATTGTGACTAAATCAAACTAGATGTTTGAATCCCTAAAAGTACTCTAAGTACTTAGAGGGAAAATTAGAATTTTAAGTGTATATTTGAGAAACAAATAAATTCATTATTATTATTATTAAAGTTGTTCGTTCAATTCATGTATCCATTAGCCACAATGCAATTTATTGGGCTTTAATCTCGAACCTTAGTTCTTTTGAGAACAATCAGATCCAAATCTGTAGATACAGCTGATAGTGGATACTACTACATAACGTAATGTTTATTGTATATCAAAAATAGATATTCACAGAATGATAATATATTATCAAGCTCGCCGGGAGGCGAGCGCTCGTCAAGTAGCGCCAGCCAACCGGCCAATATTATTGTTTTCGCCAACTTCCCGCTAACTTTTATCAATTTTTATTTGAAATTCGTAATGAGACGGGAAAATAGATTGTGTTTCACGAAAGCGGGAGGTCCCTACGTACTGTTAAAGTCGTTCTCTGACCACGCCGAAAATCTTGAATTTCATGAAAATATTCATACGGGTTTTTTTTGTTGCATAACCTAAAACAAAACCAGAAGAAAAAGATCGCAACAGGGATAGGGTATTTTTTAAAGTTTTGCATTCGCTGTATTTCCGTCTCCATAGCAACCTACAGAATCAGGCATTCTGGAATATTTGGAAAGACTCGTGGGTTATTATATTTTACTGGTCACACCATTGTGTGAGGGAGACACGGTGGCTGGTTCCATGGGCCACACCGGAAGCTAGGGAAACTCCGCAGAGTTGTGAGCTCTGAGCTGAATGGGAACATAGTACACGACTCTACAGATGTTAGGCGACGTACAGGGTCCACGGAATACTGTGTCCTAAGGGTCGGGGACCCGTGACCCATGTGGTATGGCTGGTAGTAGGCCCCACGGTGAAGTGCCCGTATTCGCCTGGCATAGTGTAGGAACATAGTAAACCTGGGATACGTTGTTAATTACATAATATAACATCAATGAGGTTGATGTGCTTTCTAATTCATTCTAATTCTGAATTGCAAAAGCAGCTTTTCAAAAGTAGGTTTTCCTGCTAGTTTTCAGGTATTAATCGTAGCTTGATTGTTAAAGCAGCGGATTCATAAACTGGAAGTCCTTGGTAAGAGTCCCACATCCGGAGAGTTACTTTGAGTAAGAAGATTCTGAATAATTTTGACATCGCCCATGAGATGGTCACAGATTATGATGATAAGTGGCCTAGTTCTCAGGTATTTAAGAGCCTGCCACGTGAAAGATTCCGGATTCAAAACTTACGATGCTTCGTACAAATATTCGGAAGAGATTTCCTTTGTGTATTTTCTCGCACATCAGAAAAACCTTTACGAAATTGCTAGTATAAAATATAGGGTTATATTAACGTTCAATAAATTTAAAAATAGCTAATCAATGCGTTAGTCCGTTTGCTCAATGTTGTGGTCATGAGAATCGTGTGACAAATCTTGTGGTCATTATGGTTAAGTAGATCCATGATTATCTACTTCATAATACCAGTATGAACGTGGTCCATATTTTGCATATAATTTCATAGCTTTAAAACACTTAGTTCAAAGCTTGAAAACAATTTCATTTTTTTTTTAAACCAGCACCTACTCCTTCATAAACAGATACATTAGAGGGAAGAGTTCATACATTCAGTGTTACCTACTTCCGATGAATTTCTAATATTAAAACTCGGAAGTATTGTGTTTGTTTTTGTGAAGCAAAAAAATATTTCTTTTTGTCCGAATTCAATTTTTTAAAGACTCTTTTAAGGTCTTCTGAAAGAGAATAAGGACTTCAGAATATAAAAAACGGCTGCGAGTGAATGCCTACATTAATTTGACATGGACAGCAAATATTCGGAGCAAGTTTGCGTTTAGAATTAACAAACACACAACATAATGAAACATGAAATACGTATGTCTGTAACGTTGATAAGAGATTATACTGTACTGTACTTGTTGCAGTGAATAAAACATTTCCTTTGATAAACCACATTTCATTCAAATTTTGAATCGCTGAACCTTATCTCACCCAGCTTGAGTATTTAGGCTTGTGTTGGAGAGGAAGGTTTTATTTTCATTAGATAATCATTGCAGAGAACACACATTTTGAATCGCACTTTAGGGACAGAGAATTGAAGAGAGACACCGTAAAGGCAGTAAACACAGTTTTAGTCCCTATTGCTAATGAGTTTAGTTTGATAGCTTCATCAAACACCTCGGCCGAGGTGTGAAGAACGCCTATACAAAGAAAGAGACATAAAGTATTCCATAAATGAACGAAGGCATGGCTGTGCTGGAGGGTACGGCCATGCCTTATTGTTTGTCTTTCTTAAAATTATCTGAAGTGTCATCAATTCAAAGCGCCCTGCCAGTGCCCTAGGCAAAACGAACAGTAGCGTTCCTTTTTTATACCCCTGCCAGCTGATTACCATTTTATGAAAATATTTGAACAATGATAATGAACAAAAATATGTGAGCAGTTAAAAGAGTACCAATACATAAATATGTAATAACTAGCAGGCTGCACCTGCTTCTCCAAGCCATCACACACACCCCACACCAAACACACGCACACACACCACACCACACACACACACACACCCCACGTACACACACCACACGCACACACACCACACCACACACACAAACACACACACACAAAATTTCATTAAAGTCAAAACCCGTGAACACTTTATGTGTCACCCATACATTTTTCAAACAAAAGCTCAAACCCTTACCTAAAACTTTCTTGCTTTGAGTTAATAGCTCGTCAGTACAAATTTCGAGAAAAATGTCACTTAGGTCGGAAAACAGACCCTTCCTCAAGGCAATACTTAAAGGTCATAACTCAAGGCCGGTTTGGCATTTCGGACTTTTGAAAGTTATCCTGAATTCGTACAGCAATTTTAATCGGGGTCAGCTTTCATAATTTTTTTTCTATCTCTTACCAATTCGCCTAATCAATTCAGACATTTATATATTAAGATAAATAACATCGATTTCTTGAACATGACGTAACACTAAACTTGTAATTTATTTGAGAAACCTTACAATTAACATGGAGCAGGCATTGTAGATAAATATAGCAACAACAGTAAAGTGCTCAATCATACAATGGGTGTGGTGGCATGTTAGTTTCCTTACAGTTAAGGAAGGCATCTCCAAGTCCAGTGTCTATAGAGACACGTGTATGTTACAATGGGTGTGGTGGTGTGATTTAACCTGAGAGAGTGTAAAATTCTGATACAACTTCCTCAATTGTAATAAAAAGTCGTGTGATGTTCACATTAATTTATTTTTTATATACAAAAAATAAACACAATAATTCCGATGTGTAATATTAGAAATTTTCGGAAATAAAATACAAGAGACATGTTGTTGAGTTAATGTCCCGCCCCGCGTGGCCACGTGGGAAATGTGGCGAATTCATTGTAAGTATTATACCTAGGTACATTTATTATTCTACATTAGGTATACTATAAGTAGTATAAGTTCTTATCATTAAACATTCCTAATATACATAGTGTGTATGTAATGTATTGTAACGTACTTGAATTCTTTTGAGCACCTAACTTATGTACCATCTAAGATAAATATTTACCTACTTAAACCTTAGGTACACTTTCAAAGCAAATTTTACCTGTGATTTTACAACTCTGTGTATTCTACTAATCAGTTCTATGACAAATAGTCAAGTGCTTCTTACTTAAACATAATTAAATTAATGGAAATTATTTTATCATATTAAGTATCGATACATAACTACCAAATATTTTTCTTTCACCAGCACGGCCATGCCTCGGTGAACGCACCGCGCCGCAGGCCTAGCCGCAACGCGTCTAGTTCGATATATTTTTTTAAATTGAGGCGTGTCACTCTGTTAGAAAACATTTTTGAAACTTTTGTTATTGGGTTGACCCCCTAAAATGTTCCATAATATAATATGTGTTTAACGGATTTACCTACTTTTCTAATCATCCTGTATATAACATTATAAGTTTAAGCTTTACATGTAACATGTTGCTATATTTGCCCTTGAGGGCTGCATTTGCATTGTGGAAAAGTAATATTTACCATTCATAATTTTCTTACTTCCTTCCTCCTTTCTATTTCTAATATTATACTCACAAAAGTTCAAAGTTCTCTGGAAACTTTAGGAGGTTGAATGTTGAAAGTCACTCTTATTTACCTCGCGATTAGATAAGAAATCACTTTCTTCCTCTTATGCATAACTAGGTACATCTACATAGATGATTTCCCCCCAATTATAATTTATTTACATTTGGATTGCTACTTAGTATAAAATGTTTACATAAGTAGAAAACTAAATGCAATTTGTAATCATGGCTGATATGTTTCAAAAGCCATTTTTTACCAACATTTAGCAAACAGTCACTCAATGGACCGGCTATGCGTGATTTTCATTCCATAGCTGGGAATGCTGGATTCCTACACATGGATGGAACATGATACAGCTATGATACAGCAACACATGGATGCAACATGATACAGCTGAGGAGAACACTCAACAGATGGTGTACAGACATGAAGCTGTTGTATATTACTTTCCGTGTTGCTAGATGTTACTTTATTCTGGTTGCATAATCCTGAAGACTGGTAGAAGAAGGTTATGTTATTATATCAGCATTATCTTCTCTCTATAGCCTGAATCCAAAATCCAGCGTGTGCTGTTAGTCGGAAGACTTTCTCCTCAACTCAAGTTCCTGCACCTCCAGCAAATTGACTGCAGTGATTTTGACAATAAACCTCGCAACAAGAGTGCCTGCCTGCTTAGAATGATACAACTGATACCTAGGTACACAATTTCTCATCATACCAGTAGAGATGGCGACGTCGCGCGTTGGATCGTGGGAACTAAATTCAAATTTCAATGCATGACTCTTTGACAATAATTAATTGGTATGGTAAAATATAATTCTATTCCAATTTTTTCTTCATATCCCAAAACAGCGAACTAATCATGAAAGATTAATCGAAGTTGTACAGAGATACACAATATGAAATAAAAATTGATAAAAGTTAGCGGGAAGTGGGCGAAAACAATAAAACAAAATGCATATAAACTCTATTTCGTGTTAATATAGCCCGGCTGGCGCGTGATCTCTTGACCAACGCCCGCCTCCTGGCGAGCTTGATATTTTAGGAAATCATGCTGCAAATAAATTGGGACTTACTGAAATATAAATATTTTTATTTGCTTCTTATCTCTTTCCAAATTAGAAATTATAATCATACTAGTTGGCGAGGAGATGAACTTCTGCAGTTTGACGAGTAAGTAAGGCAATCAATATTGGTATAGTGTTAATATTAGTTTAGTACGTATTTACTAATAAATAAATAATTAAAATAGGTAGTAATAGTACGAACTTTTTCAGAGAGTCAGAATAACTCATGAATGTTTGTGTGTAATATGAAAAGAAATAATAAAGCTGAGAGATGTGAAACTAATAATGAAGGCTGCTTGTTTTGTATGAGAAGAACTGACTATTCTGACTAATAGCAACAAACTACAAACATTTCGAAGCTAACATAGATACTGCCCATATAAACAAATAAACAATAATAATATCTAACTGAACATTACAATCACAATTCCCTTATCAAAACACTAAAAACTAGAATCAGCTGTTATGAAATCATACAAAGCAAATTTTATGGATGGGTAGTCTCTCGCAATACAACAACACAAGCAGAGTACTAGAGTCAATGAAGCCAATAAATTAAACCTCAACTAGACGTTGCACTGTACAAGTGAAGACAATGATTGAACAAATAAAAAGCATGATGTATACAGTAAATAGATTTAGTATTATGACTATAATAATTCTAAGATGATTATTTTAATGAAATAAACAAACAAAGACCTGCAGGATTTCATAACATATACGAGTATGATGTAGGTAGGCTATGCCAGTTGGACCCACGGTCCTGTATAGGGCACCCCTACCTCCAGTTTTTCTAATTTTCTATACTAAATCAATTTATTTCGTGAGAAGTAAATTGTCTTGTGACTGGGATGTATTGTAATTGAAAGCATAATCAATAATCATAATACACAAAATTAAACTTAATAACATTAAAATGTGCTTCGTTTATTACAATAGGCAGGTATTTTCCATGATTTCATCATGTGTACACCTGTCTGATAGATGATAGTCTGTTATTTTCTTTTTGAAAGAAGATTCATTGATAGATCTATTTGAGCCACTAAAAGACCGTTCTATTCTAGACTCGCATAAAAGGCTATTAGGAAAAGAAAGTGTGCGTGGATAGTAATTATAAATTCGTCCACGGTACCATCACGAGTTTCATGACAAAGCAAGCCATGTTTTCAAGCAAATGTGTGACATCGTGTCGTTATGACCATATTAGACTAACTTGTATGGCGGGATTTCGATGTGGATGCTGCATATTTATTGTTTAACTCTACAACAAATGATCCAGGTGAAAGCTGAAAGCGTATAGGTAAAGAAGGCTATACACATGTTCAACGATAGGGACACTTCTTCTATGTAGAATTGTAGATGGTTCATTGATTTGGTATAGATATGTACCTACATAATTATGTGTATGTTTTCAAGGAGTTAGGTACCACTGTTAAGGCCTCATCTGTCGTCCATAATGTGAACGCAGTTCTGCTTTGGAATTTGATGCTCCCTGATTTGGACAATAACTTTAATTGTTAATTTAATAAAGGTACACTGGTACATAATATTCCTACGTAGTTAAGTATGTACGCATAACTTTTAATCATCTTAATAATAATATATTTACAGTATCTAAAT
>CM044957.1:24668973-24725483 GCA_024516035.1 Bactericera cockerelli | reverse complement strand
AAAAGTTTTTTTTTTCCATACCATAGATCACTTGGTTTTGGGACCCTGATTTGGGGAAAGATGGTGCTCTTAAGACAGAATACACCACATGGGGTTTCCCCCCAAAATGAAGAAGCAACACCCGGAAAAAAAACTTTTCATATCCTGCGGGGAAGTCAGAAAATTTGGCTTAAAAACCAATGAATCCAGGTGTAGTTTCAAAATAAAAAATTGGGGATCCTGGGGGAAGATGCTAACCTTGAATATAGAAAGCTAAAAAAAACCCCGACCATCCCTTGCATGAAAGATGACACTTGAAACATACACGCATGGTGCCCCTGGCAAAAATCAAGGACCATAAAAACCATTTTAGGGGCAGAATAAAATTCAGGCGTTAAAGATTCAAATGGTTATGCTGAACCGGACACGGAAAATAAGCAATAAGGGCTGGACCTGGTGACGGAAAGTAAGTAAGCAATAAGGCTGAAGGACACGGAAAAAATAATAAGGGCTGGACCTGGTGACGGAAAGTAAGTAAGTAATAAGGGCTGGACCTGGTGACGGAAAGTAAGTAAGTAATAAGGGCTGGACCTGGTGACGGAAAGTAAGTAAGTAATAAGGGCTGGACCTGGTGACGGAAAGTAAGTAAGTAATAAGGGCTGGACCTGGTGACGGAAAGTAAGTAAGTAATAAGGGCTGGACCTGGTGACAGAGAGTAAGTAAGTAATAAGGGCTAGACCTGGTGACGGAAAGTAAGTAAGTACTTAATAAGGGCTGGACCTGGTGACGGAAAGTAAGTAAGTAATAAGGGCTGGACCTGGTGAATTTTTAAACGCTTATTGCGGATCTGTATTTTTTCATTTTATTTTTCTTCAAATTACGACATTTTTTTTAACATTTTACTCTAGTGATTGCGGTAATTGAGCCTGACATAAATAAACAATTCCCAAAACTAAACTTGAATTTAACGTGTTTGTCACTTAAACCCACTATTTGGGATTAGTTTATTATTGAAAAGTTATTTCAAGGTAGCTAATTAAATTTATCCATTTTCACTTCAAATTTCTATTTCAGGACGAATGAATACAGTATGTTTCAGAAAAGGTGGCCACCCCCTCGTAACTTTTGAACGCGACCGAATTTTTCAATTCTGTAAAGTCCTAGGTATAGGAAGTGCCCTATGGCCCATCCTGTGGTCATATTTATTTTTGGCCGCGGTCGGCCCATCCGGCTTTTAGGCCATATTTTTTCATTTTTCTCGCGAATTTTAAATGGAATGCTATATTTTTTATTCCTGTTAATTAAAGTCCAAGTTAGGTTGAGTATAATTAGCTTTTAAAATTTTCAAAAACCTTATCAGGGGCGGAGCTAGTAGGGTGCAAGTTTCAAAATTGTTACACCCTGTATTTCAGCGTTAGTTAGATTTTTTAGTACTTTTTTTATGTTCATAGATTCAAAATATTGTTTTACACCATATGAAATCAAAAAAATATTCTTGTTTACTTCTAATCAGGGTCATAGTAAGGTTTTTGTAAAAGTACTTTTTTTCTCACGTCAATTTTTCCGTAAATTAATGGTGTTCTCGAAATTGGCATTTTTAGAGGTGAAAGTCTGCAGTGACATATGTTTTTTATGCTTGAAATCGAAAGAAAACTTAACGGAGAAGCGATTAAAATCATAAAAAAAGCCATTTAACCTGCTAGTTTTTTCACGACAGTGTCCGGTAAAGTGGGTGAATTTCGTATTGGATTTTTTTTGTTGTTGAGGAAACACAATTGGCATAGAAAATAAATAATACCTAATAAGGGAATAATACTTCAATTAACATAACTAAATGCGAAATTAAATGAAGATTATTTCTTCTAAATCAGTGCCGGATAATTTTTTTTCTCTCTCTCTTTCTCTCTCTCTCTCTTCGCCTCTTTAAAATAATTGAATTGGTTTAATTTTCACCCTCAAGAGTTTGGTACTTGACCTGGTATTTTTTTTCTCTTAAATTTCGAGATAATTAGATTTTTATTTAGAGACCTGGTATTCATTACTAGCAACACCAGTATGATTTTTTTTTAAATTTGGGTTTAATATCGCGTTTCAACTGCATGGTCATATCATAACGGGGGTGCTACATTCCATTCGCAAGAAACTCACCAACCTCCTAAACACATTTATCTCACCCAGCCTGGGTTAGGCCGGAATGCCAGCATCACGAAGTCTTCTCCTCGCTGGACGTTGCTTAACTTCGGTGATCCTACAAGAATTGTTGCATTCAAAGCGCCATCGGACTGACTCCAGAATCATTGACAATGTGTTTTCTACAGATTTTACCAACTTACCAACTAAAATTGTCTCAAGAGGGGACCCCTAGGCCGACTTTAGAAGCAGCATTATCCGATAATTATTTTTGATACAACTTGAACTTTGAAAAGTGAAAAAAAGAGAGAGAGAAAAAAAAAAAATATCCGGCACTGATTTAGAAGAAATAATTTTCATTTAATTTCGCATTTAGTTATGTTTATTGAAGTAATATTCCCTTATTAGATATTTTTTATTTTCTATGGCAATTGTGTTTCCTCAACAACAAAAAAATCCAATACGAAATTCACCCACTTTACCGGACACTGTCGTGAAAAAACTAGCAGGTTAAATGGCTTTTTTTATGATTTTAATCGCTTCTCCGTAAAGTTTTCTTTCGATTTCAAGCATAAAAAACATATGTCACTGCAGACTTTCACCTCTAAAAATGCCAATTTCGAGAACACCATTAATTTACGGAAAAATTGACGTGAGAAAAAAAGTACTTTTACAAAAACCTTACTATGACCCTGATTAGAAGTAAACAAGAATATTTTTTTGATTTCATATGGTGTAAAACAATATTTTGAACCTATGAACATAAAAAAAGTACTAAAAAATCTAACTAACGCTGAAATACAGGGTGTAACAATTTTGGAACTTGCACCCTACTAGCTCCGCCCCTGATAAGGTTTTTGAAAATTTTAAAAGCTCATTATACTCAGCCTAACTTGGACTTTAATTAACAGGAATAAAAAATATAGCATTCCATTTAAAATTCGCGAGAAAAATGAAAAAATATGGCCTAAAAGCCGGAAGGGCCGACCGGGGCCAAAAATAAATATGACCACAGGATGGGCCATAGGGCACTTCCTATACGTAGGACTTTACAGAATTGAAAAATTCCGTCGCGTTCAGAAGTTACGAGGGGGTGGCCACCTTTTCTGAAACATACTGTAGAAATTGAATGCCGCACATTAAAAAGACAAGAAATGCACCTCTTTAAAAGGAGTTTTTATCAAATGGTCCGTTCGTATGTATGTTTGTATACAAAATATATCTCCAGTGTTTCTACTTTGGAATCAAAATCTATTTAGCGAACTGTGACTTTATGGGACTTGCCTTTCAAGTTAAATAGATCGTTTTTTGCTTCGGAAATTCTAATTTTTCACTGCGTAATGAATGGTAAGGATTTTTTCTCGTTATTATTGTTTAAGTTTATCAAAAGTGTTTGATTGAGTAAAAAGTGTATTTATCTCTTTGGGAAAATTTATTTTTTGAATTGAAGTGGTCTAATTAATTTGGCATTAATGCATTTTTCTTGCACCCGGTTAAATTACAAATCAACAAAAACAAACCTTCTTTGAAACCAATGAGAACTTTATTTTCTTGTTTGAAAACAAAGAAACAAGATCTAGAAGTGTGGGAGAAACGTTCTTGATTACTCAATATAATTTCAAAACACTTCATGACTAAACTGTCCATGTTGAAGAAGCAAAAAACAGTGCCAATTATGAACACAATAGGTCTGTACTTCCTCGTGATTGGTTCCCATTGTATATTACACTTCGAATTTTGAGGTTTTATATTAAATTACTTGTATCTCCAAGTATTCTAATCCGATATGTTTGTTTCATATAATAGTATACCATTTTTTCTACATTCAAGAATCTAAATTCTACAAAAAAATTTATCGGCAGGTTGAAGACCTTAATATTGGACTTATTTGTCCGAAATTTTGGATTATATTAAATATCAGAGCTCAATCAAAATTTAATAAAAAATAATTAAAACTGCACTATGTAGAACGCTAATACTCGTACTCGTACACATACAATTTTCTCATCAAAATCGGGTGTACCGTTCACGATACATAAGCGTTTTTTGTAAAAAGTTAGAGGTCAGGCGCAACGTCTCTATCACCAAGAACCGCTAGTGCGAAGTTGATGAATTTAAAATGAGACCACCTACAATACGTCTCCTTATGTGTACAAAATTTTGTTAAAATCCGTTCAGTAGTTTTTGAGTTTTGTACGTTACAAGGAATGTATTTAACAGACAGAAATAAAAACAAAGTTGCTGAGGAGGTTATGAAACGTCCAGAATACGCGAAAATTGAAATCGTAGTAGAAAAATATTATTTTTAGAAAAACATACACAATACTTGCGATTTCTAATACATAATTTAACAATATCTGATAGTATTCCGATTAATAAATGATTTAAAAGGGGGTGTAGAGTGCGTGAGAGGCGACGTGACGCAGCCAATACTTGCTCAGGAGGGTGAGATAAAAAACATAGGTACTAAAAATCCTGTTTTATGTCTGTTTTATGTCTGTTTTATGGGGGTCAACTTTCGTACATTTTTTGATATCTTCAATCGTTTAGCCATAAACCGCCAAAATTCATATCATCATAGAGTGGCGTCATCGTGAACAATGGTGGCCAGACAGTGGAGGAATGACTCAGCACTTCTAGCATTGTCTTAACAAGGAAGCTAATTTCTAATAATTAACAAGGACCCCCAGAACCAAGCCAATGCTGGTCTACTGCCTGTTCATGCCACACAAATACATATATTTGGACGATTTCATGGTTTTTGGCTATGCGGTTGAAGATATCAAAAAATTTATGAATTATTATTATTATCAATCAAAATAAAAAATTAATTTTGGGAGCCCACTACCAAATATTTTCTTTTTACATATAATAAACGGGCGGACCTAACTAATACAATATTTGCCTATCTAGCTTAATGTAACTATAATGTACCCATAATAATACTTAACTAGCTTAATATTTACTGCTTATAAGAAATCTTTCACCAGTACGACCATGCCAAGTGTACCCTATAATAATTATTATTATGTATTCTAATCAGTTCTAATCAGTTGCACCCATTAATTCCGATACTTAATGTGTGCACTGTGCTTGCCACATTGACTATCTAGCTAATAATTACACGGGGCATTAGAAGTTACGTCGTAGTGTACAATTGTACATGTACAGTGTACAACTGAATACCGTGATATTATCAGCAGAGGGAATTTATTATGGTGCTAACAAAAAACAGGGCTGCATAATTGCATATCAGGCGAACAATAGACCCCAAACCTCAGAAACAATCCTTTCTTATTGTACATCTAAAAGATAAAATGAGCCACCGGAAATTTACTGGTACAGAGAAACAGTGATGAAAATGTTATTCATAATAATCATAATTCTTTCCTCCGCAGCTTGCATCCTAGTTAGAAATTTTTGTTCGGCGATTTTGCCCCCCCCCCCCCCCCCCCCCCCCCAAAAAAAACACTGATCCTTAGCCTGGAAAATAGAAAAAGTCATTCAGTCAAGTCCTGTTTGCGAATTACGCTAGTTAACAGCTAGTTAACTATAGAGCGGACCCTGTAGGATCTTGCAGGAGTAACAAGCAAACGTCTTCCGGTTCTCGTATTGATGGTTTAACATCTTCTCCTCTCTCTCTCTCTCTTCTGGCATCTCGAAAGTAAAGTAACTTCCAGTTAAGAGCTTGCCAGGACTTCTTCATGTAACACTGAACTAGATTCCACTGGAGCACAATGGCAGGACATGAGTACTTATTGGACAGAGTGCAGGGCAAGCACACGATGTAGGTGAACGACCTATGAAACTCGAGAACCTTTAAAATCCATTACTATGAATTGTATTGACACTTATGGACTATTTATCAGGAAATTAATTGGTCAAAAGCCATTGTGACTAAAATTGTTCGTTCAATTCATGATTAATGTATCCAATAGCCACAAAGCATTAAAGCAATAGGGCTTTAATCTCGACGCTTAGTTCTTTTGAGAACAATCAGATCCAAATCTGTAGATACAGCTGATAGTGGATACTACTACATAACGTAATGTTTATTGTATATCAAAAATAGATATTCACAGTATGATAATATATTATCAAGCTCGCCGGGAGGCGATCGCTCATCAAGTAGCGCCAGCCAACCGGCCTATATTAACACGAAATAGAGTTTTATAATTATGTATTTTGTTTAATTGTTTTCGCCCACTTCCCGCTAATTTTTATCAATTTTTATTTCAAATTCGTAATTAAACGCAAAAATAGATTGTGTTTCACGAAAGCGTGAGGTTCCTTTTTTTTTTTTTTTTTTTTTATTTTTTTTTTATTTTTTTTTTTTTTTTTTAAGTGGGGTTTAACGTCGCTTTCAACTGCCATGGTCATATCACGACGGGGGTTTTACCCTCCATTCGCAGGAAACTCACAAACCTGCTACTCACATTGACCTCACCCAGCCTGAGTGGGGCCGGGAAAAGCCAGCGTCACGAGAATTAGAATTTGAATGGTCACCCATCCAAGTCTTAACCTCGCTGGATGTCGCTTAACTTCGGTGTTCTGAAGGGAACCGGTGTATTCAACATGCCATCGACGCTGGCTAAGCGTGAGGTTCCTACGTACAGTTAAAGTCGTTTTCTGGCCACGCCGAAAATCTTGAATTTCATGAAAATATTCATACGGGTTTTTTTCCATAACCTAAAACAAAACTAGAAGAAAAGGATCGCGACAAGGGATAAGGTATTTTTTAAAGTTTTGCATTCGCTGTATTTCCGTCTCCATAGCAACCTACAGCATCAGGCATTCTGGAATATTTGGAAAGACTCGTGGGTTATTATAGTTTACTGGTCACACTATTGTGTGAGGGAGACACGGTGGCTGGTTCCATGGGCCACACCGGAAGCTAGGGAAACTCCGCAGAGTTGTGAGCGCCGAGCTGAATGGGAACATAGTACACGACTCTACAGATGTTAGGCGACGTACAGTCGTACAGGGTCCACGGAATACTGTGTCCTAAGGGTCGGGGACCCATGACCCATGTGGTATGGCTGGTACTAGGCCCCACGGTAAAGTGCGCGTATTCGCTTGGCATAGTGCAGGAACATCGTAAACCAAGACATTCCCCTGGGATGCGTTGTTATTTAGATAATATAACATCAATGAGGTCGATGTGTTTTCTAATTCTATATTGCAAAAGCAGCCATTCAAAAGGAGGTTTTCCTGCTAGATCTCAGGTATTGATCGTAGCTTGATTGTTTAAGTAGCGGATTCAAAAACTGGAAGTCGTTGGTAAGAGTCCCAAATCCGGAGAGTTACTTTGAGTAAGAAGATTCTGAATAATTTTGACATCGCCCTTGAGGTGGTCACTGATTATGATGATACGTGGCCTAGTTCTCAGGTATTGAGGAGCCTGCCACGTGAAAGATTCCGGGTTCAAAAGAAATGCTTCGTACAATTATTCGGAAGAGATTTCCTTGTGTATTTTCTCGCACATCAGAAAGATCTTTACGAAACATTGCTAGTATAAAAATTGGGTTATATTATCGTTCAATAAATTTAATAATAAGCTAATCAATGCGTTAGTCCGTTTGCAAATTGTTGTGGTCATGAGAATCGTGTGACAAATCTTGTGGTCATTATGTTCAGTAGATCCATGATTATCTACTTCATAATACCAGTATGAACGTGGTCCATATTTTGCATAATTTCATAGCTTTAAAACACTTGAAAACAATTATGTTACCGCTACAATCAAAGCTTGAAAACAATTTCATTTTTTTTACCAGCACCTACTTCTTCATTAACAGATACTTTAGAGGTAAGGGTTCGTACATTCAGAGTTACTTCCGATGAATTTTTTAATATTAGAAATCTGAAGTATTGTGTTTGTTTTCGTAAACAAGTATTTTTTTGCTCCGATTTCAATTTTTTAAGACTCTTTTAAGGTCTTCTGAATGAGAATAAGGACTTCAGAATATAAAAGACGGCTGCGAGTGAATGCCTACATAAATTTGACATGGACAGCAAATATTCGGAGCAAGTTAGCGTTTAGAATTAAAAAACAAACATAATGAAACATGAAGTACGTATGTCTGTAACGTTGATAAGAGATTAAACTGTACATGTACTTGTTGCAGTGAATAAAACATTTCCTTTGATAAACCACATTTCATTAAATTTTTGAATCGCTGAACCTTATCTCACCCAGCTTGAGTATTTAGGCTTGTGTTGGAGAGGAAGGTTCTGTTTTCATTAGATAATCATTGCAGAGAACACACATTTTGAATCGCACTTTAGGGACAGAGAATTGAAGAGAGACACCGTAAAGGCAGTAAATACAGTTTTAGTCCCTATTGCTAATGAGTTTAGTTTGATAGCTTCATCAAACACCTCGGCCGAGGTGTGAAGAACGCCTATACAAAGAAAGAGACATAAAGTATTCCATAAATGAACGAAGGCATGGCTGTGCTGGAGGGTACGGCCATGCCTTATTGTTTGTCTTTCTTAAAATTATCTGAAGTGTCATCAATTCAAAGCGCCCTGCCAGTGCCCTAGGCAAAACGAACAGTAGCGTTCCTTTTTTATATCCCTGCCAGCTGATTACCATTTTATGAAAATATTTGAACAATGATATTGAAAAAAATATATGTGAGCAGTTAAAAGAGTACCAATACATAAATATGTAATAACTAGCGGGCTGCCCCTGCTTCTCCAAGCCATTACATATATCACACACACCCCAAATACAGACACACACCCCACACCAAACACACTTACACACCCCACAACAAACACACACACACACCACACGCACATACACCACACTACACACGCACCACACACACACACAAAATTTCATTAAAGTCAAAACCCGTGAACACTTTTTGTGTCACCCATCCATTTTTAAAACGAAAGCTCAAACTCTTACCTAAAACTTTCTTGCTTTGAGTTGATAGCACGTCAGTACAAATTTCGAGAAAAAATGTCACTTAGGTCGGAAAACAGACCCTTCCTCCAGGCAATACTTGAAGGTCATAACTCAAGGCCGGTTTGGTATTTCGGACTTTTGAAAGTTATCCTGAATTTGTACAGCAATTTTAATCGGGGTCTGATTTCATCATTTTTTTTTATGTCTTACCAATTCGCCTAATTTATAAATTAAAATAAATAACATCGATTTGTTGAACATGACGTAACATTTGTAATTTAATTGAGAAACCTTACAATTAACATGGAGCAGGCAATGTAGATAAATATAGCAACAGCAGTGAAGTGCTCAATCATACAATGGGTGTGGTGGCATATTAGTTTCCTTACAGTTAAGGAAGGCATCTCCAGTGTCTAGAGACGCGTGTATGTTACAATGGGTGTGGTGGTGTGATTTAACCTGAGAAAGTGTAAAATTCTGATACAACTTCCTCAATTGTAATAAAAAGTCGTGTGATGACATGTTTGCCCCGCCCCGCTTGGCCACGTGGGAAATGTGGCGAATTCATTGTACGTATATACCTAGGTACATTTATTTTTATACATTAGGTATACTATACGTTCTTATCACTAAACATTCCTAATATACTTACATATAGTGTGTATGTAACGTACTTGAATTCTTTTGAGCACCTAACTTATGTACCAATTGTACCATCTAAGATAAATATTTACCTACTTAAACCTTAGGTACAATTTTAAGGCAAATTTCACCTGTGATTTTACAACTCTGTGTATTCTACTAATCAGTTCTATGACAAATAGTCAAGTGCTTCTTACTTATACATAATTAATTAAAGGAAATTATTTTATCATATTAATTATCAATACATAACTACCAAATACTTTTCCTTCACCAGCACGGCCATGCCTCGGTGAATGCATCGCGCCGCAGGCCTAGCTGCAACGTGTCTAGTTCGATATATTATTTTAACTTAAGGCATGCCACTCTGTTAGAAAGCATTTTCGAAACTTTTGTTATTGGATTGACCCCCCCTAAAATGTTCCATAATATATGTGGTTAACGGATTTACCTACTTTTCTAATCACCCTGTATATAACATTATAAGTTTAATCTTTACATGTATTAACATGTAGCTATATTTGCCCTTGAGGGCTGCATTTGCATTGTGGAAAAGTAAAATTTACCATTCATAATTTTCTTACTTCCTTCCTCCTTTCTATTTCTAATTTACTCCCATAAGTTCAAAGTTCTCTCCCCTGGAAACTTTAGGAGGTTGAATGTTGAAAGTCACTCTCATTTACCTAGCGATTAGATAAGAAATCACTTTCTTCCTCTTATGCATACTAGGTACATATCAATAACATAGGTACATATTAATTTATATTTTACACCCACAAATTAGGTATATAAAAAATACACTGCCAATTATGGACACAATACTTCCTCTTGATTTGTCCACATTTTATACATGACCATGACACCAGGATGACAGAAAATTGCTTCTGATTGAATATTACAGCTGGATGACCGGATATTGCTTCTGATTAACTATGCACCAGGCTGACAGAACATTGCTTCTGATTAACTATGGCACCAGGATGACAGATGGACCGTCATGTGTGATTTTTATTCCATAGCTGGGAAGCCTGGATTCCTACACATGGATGGAACATGATACAGCTATGATACAGCTACACATGGATGCAACATGATACAGCTGAGGAGAACACTCAACAGATGGTGTACAGAAATGAAGCTGTTGTATATTACTCTCCGTGTTGCTAGATGTTACTTTATGCTGGTTGCATAATCTTGAAGACTGGTAGAAGAAGGTTATGTTATTATATCAGCATTATCTTCTCTCTATAGCCTGAATCCAAAATCCAGCGTGTGCTGTTAGTCGGAAGACTTTCTCCTCAACTCGAGTTCCTGCACCTCCAGCAAGCTGACTGCAGTGATTTTGACAATAAACCTCGCAACAAGAGTGCCTGCCTGCTTAGAATGATAAAACTGATACCTAGGTGCACAATTTCTCGTAGAGATTCCGACGTCGCGCGTTGGATCGTGGGAACTAAATTCAAATTTCAATGCATGACCGTTTGACAATAATTAATCGGTATGGTAAAATATAATTCCATTCACATTTTTTCTTCACATCCCAAAACGACGAACTAATCATGAAAGATTAATCGAAGTTGTACAGAGATACATAATATGAAATAAAAATTGATAAAAGTTAGCGGGAAGTGGGCGAAAACAATAAAACAAAATACATACAAACTCTGTTTCGTGTTATTATAGGCCGGCCGGCTGCCGCGTGATCTCTTGACGAACGCCCGCCTCCTGGCGAGCTTGATATTTTAGGAAATAATCCTGCACTTAAATTGGGACATAATGAAATATAAATATTTTTATTTGCTTTTTATCTCTTTCCAAACTAGAAATTATAATCATAATATGTAGTTGGCGAGGCGATGAACTTCTGCAGTTTGACGAGTAAGTAAGATAATCAATATTTGTATAATGTTAATATTAGTTTAGTACTTATTTACTAATAATCAAATAAATAATTAAAAATAGATAGTAATAGTACGAACACATTCAGAATAACACTCATGAATGTTTGTGTGTAATATGAAAAGAAATAATACAGCTGAGAGATGTGAACTAATTTATAATGAAGGCTGCTTGTTTTGTACGATATGAGAAGAACTGACTATTCTGACTAATAGCAACAAACTACAAACATTTCGAAGCTAACATAAATACTGCCCACATAAACAAATAAGCAATAACAATATCTAACTGAACATCACAATCACAAATCCTTATCAAAACACTAAAAACTATGTAGAATCAGCTGTTATGAAATCATACAAAGCAAATTTTATGGATGGGTAGTCTCTCGCAATAAAACAACACAAGCAGAGTACCAGAGTCATTGAAGCCAATAAATTAAACCTCAACTAGACGTTGCATTGTACAAGTGAAGACAATGATTGAACAAATAAAAAGCATGATGTATACAGTAAATAGATTTAGTATTATGACTATAATAATTCTAAGATGATTATTTTAATGAAATAAACAAACAAAGACCTGCAGGATTTCATAACATATATGATGTAGGTAGGCTATGCCAGTTGGACCCACGGTCCTGTATAGGGCACCCCTACCTCCAGTTTTTCTAATTTTCTATACTAAATCAATTTATTTCGTGAGAAGTAAATTGTCTTGTGACTGGGATGTATTGTAATTGAAAGCATAATCAATAATCATAATACACAAAATTAAACTTAATAACATTAAAATGTGCTTCGTTTATTACAATAGGCAGGTATTTTCCATGATTTCATCATGTGTACACCTGTCTGATAGATGATAGTCTGTTATTTTCTTTTTGAAAGAAGATTCATTGATAGATCTATTTGAGCCACTAAAAGACCGTTCTATTCTAGACTCGCATAAAAGGCTATTAGGAAAAGAAAGTGTGCGTGGATAGTAATTATAAATTCGTCCACGGTACCATCACGAGTTTCATGACAAAGCAAGCCATGTTTTCAAGCAAATGTGTGACATCGTGTCGTTATGACCATATTAGACTAACTTGTATGGCGGGATTTCGATGTGGATGCTGCATATTTATTGTTTAACTCTACAACAAATGATCCAGGTGAAAGCTGAAAGCGTATAGGTAAAGAAGGCTATACACATGTTCAACGATAGGGACACTTCTTCTATGTAGAATTGTAGATGGTTCATTGATTTGGTAGAGATATGTACCTACATAATTATGTGTATGTTTTCAAGGAGTTAGGTACCACTGTTAAGGCCTCATCTGTCGTCCATAATGTGAACGCAGTTCTGCTTTGGAATTTGATGCTCCCTGATTTGGACAATAACTTTAATTGTTAATTTAATAAAGGTACACTGGTACATAATATTCCTACGTAGTTAAGTATGTACGCATAACTTTTAATCATCTTAATAATAATATATTTACAGTACCTAAATACCTAAGCGAATCTTACTGCCCCAGTGATTTAAAACTTAAAACCTTGATTTGTAATTCAGAGGTCATCGAATCAAAACCGAAACATACCAAATTTTACACATTATAGAATCATCTCTCTTATCTAGATTCTTGTTGAAAAATATTTGGTCTCATTTCATCATGGACTTCGTCCTGTATTTCACAGTGTAACAACACCGGTAAGAGTGATTTTTTTTATTTCGTAAAGGATTCCAAGATCTTTCTTGCCATCCATACAACACTACGAGTATCCTCTATTTCTCTTCAAAGTTTCACTTCTGAGTGATGTAAGAGTTTCTGTATTCATGCTTTACTCGTCAATGTGGTTTGTTTGATTTGAATCACGACAGAAATGATTCATGGGAATCTGGAACGGTATCGACTTTTATTCTGAGGAGAAATGAAATGTAAAATGACAGCGACTTTCACAACAAGATTGTCCACGTGTGTTTCACACCAGTTGTAGTCAGATCCTGACACAAATACAAGCGATATGTATTGCATTTAGGAAAAACTTCCTTCAGGTTGAAGAACCACTGATTGTTGAACAATGAACAGAATCGACTATTGCTGAATACCCCACGCTGGTCCAGAATGAATTGATCTTCAATTTCCTGCGGGTTTTCCTATCTGTTGTCACTCATCGCACTGAACTCTCCTGTGTTACAAGAAGGTCAGTGTCCTGAGTCTAGGCGTTGCTATACATTAGGTTACCGAGAGAACCAGTATGCATATCATGAGAAGTGTAACACTTTGTGTGTTGGCCATCTAACATTTCCAACAGTTTCTAGTGAGTAGTGACTAGCAGGAGTGGCTACAGCTGTAGCTTATGTACACGCGGATCCTCAGGATTACATAGGCTCTATTACTGACATCGGCACTGTATCATTTGTCATATATTAATACAGGTTGTACCTTTGTGCGTTCAGTTCACTGTATCATTTGTCATATATTTATACAGGTTTTTTGGTGTCAAATTCCGATTTTCAAATTAGAACCCCTATTTCTTGTTTCATATGCTTATTTTCCTTAAAATTCTACATACTTTTGAATATTCACACGTTGCGTTCAGTTCTAAAATAACTATCTCAAATTAACTATGGAATAAATAGTTTTTGCATAACAACCATGTTTCGCAAATTTACGATCTCGAGAAATGTGAGTGATTTCAATAAACTTAGTAATTTGAAGGTGAATTAAAAAAACATTGTTACTATGTTATTCAGCGTGGAGAGATTTTTTTGTAATAAATTTATGTCCATTATCACATAATATTCGAACTCACGACCCCTGGACCATGAGGAGTAGTCACAACCATTGCACCACAGGAAACTTACTGATCAACTGCCATACCAGCTCCTCTACTAGGTGATATAGTTTCAAGTAGAAAGCTAGGTACTTAACTTTGAGAGTCAATATCTCTCTCTACACTCTACAACTCTACAGACCTATTTGACCTACTGAGTACTGACAATTCCTAGAATTCTGAGTTTCCTGGAAAACTTGAGTAACAGAGCCACTGTTGAGACGTGTTATCGAGAAAAAATTATATACCATTGTCAAGTAATAAGAAGAAGAGATATTGTCACTGGATCAGTTATAATTTTATGAGAGGTACAATACAATCAGAATCAATGCTAGTGAATGTTTTCAATAAGAGCACCAATGATAAAAAAATCTCTATTCTGTCTAAAGTTGTTGTAAGTTTCTTTTTCCTCGATAAAATTACATCTGCAGGCGCATAGACCTACCCATAGACATACTCATAGAGTCACAGACTTTGCTTGTATATGGGTTGTAACAGCTGATGGTCGTGTTGATGAGTAATAATTTCATCTAAGTGCTTTTCCTACACATGTAAGTACCTGTGCCTCGTTCCTGAAACACTCAAAACTCTCAAAATTATCTGAATTTCCATTTCAACCGTCAAACAATGCACTCTGATTGGTTGTTGCGTTCAAATTAACCAATCAGAGTGGGTTGTGCGACAGTTGAAAGGGAGATTTGGGGATTATGAGAGTGAGAGTACTATCTGGAACGAGGGCCTGGTGCACTTTCGATAAGTTCTTCATAATATATCCTGCCCATCTGTAGAATAAATAGATAACTAACTCAATGGATCTTCTGTTCTTTTCTGATTCATTAATTTTTCTTCTCAATACCTCCTCGTAGGTGACTGTACCATCTTTACATTTGGATGAGGTGAGACTCCGCTGTGTCGTTTCCCTCCATATTTCTATCCAAAGTACCTTATCATTTTATTTCCACAGAGTTCAAACAACATGAACTCTTCCCTTTCTCTTTTATAATGGCCAGCTTCAGCTCTTAACTCTTACAGCACATGAATAAGAAGACGTGATCGGTTGGTTCTTTTGCCATCTATGGTACTAACATTGGAACTTATTTCTGTTTATACTGATACTGATATACTAGGTACTCTAGGTAGATAGAAATGTGTCACTGACTGAAGGAGCCATGTTTATGATTGGACTTAGGTACTTTTATGATTAGACATCGAGTCTTCTTATGTGGTTGTAAAATGAGTCCTTAAACTGCAACCGATTTGATCAATAATTATTATTTATCATCCCAAAATGGAAAAAGCTAATCAGGAGGTAGGTAATAAATTTAATATTCTCTCTCAAAATATTAATGTGCCGTTGCCATCCTAATAATATCTATCTATTAGACAAAACTCAAATCTATGGCTATCCATGTACTTACGAGTATGTATCTGATAGGGGTTGTCGCTACCAATACCACAGCCACAACAGTAACAAGTATCGGAATTTTGATGAGACGATGAGACTCTACCCTTGCAACTTGCAACAGTGGCCACTAGGTAACTATCAGGTCCACAGACCAATAATTGAAGACAACACTACTTACCTCTTCTGCTGGAAACTCGTAGCACTCCGCGATCTTCTGATACAGTTCCCGCACATTGGAGAAGCCCGATATCAATCCTGTGGGGCTGCCATGGGCCAGTTGACAGTGGAAGATCAACTTGGGCTTGCTGTCTTCTGTCGTCGGGACAGGACTCTTGGGGCTGTTGTATATTTTCGACTTGTGTTCATTCAGATTGTTGTTGTCAATCAGGTGTTCGTCCTTCTTGTGCTTCCGCGCAAACAAAGGCATTTTCGTAAGAGCTCTTCTAGAAACGGCACGAGTTAATACTATATGGTTTTAAGAGTTACATTAAAATAACTAAAATATTTTCTATTCTTGGAGAAATTCTGTGGATTTAATAAAGATTGTTAAGGTTTAATGTGAGGGTAATGAATGAAACTTTAGAGTCAGCCTTACCTTAATAAAATTGTACTTGTTACATGTTATTGTTGTTCATGTAATGAGCCATGCCTCTTTGTTTCAAGGATTTACAGTTGTTTGAAAAAAAAAACCAGCTTGTTATTAAAAATTAGGGAAAGTTCAAATAGCAGTCTTGCTTGTTTTTAATCCTTATATCCCAAATTATGTGTTTGTTTATCAGTATTATCGTCCCAAAGAAATCATTAGAAATCCAAGAGAACCCATTATCACTGTTGCTTATAGAAATCTAATCCCTACTTACCTATATCTTACCCGCTATGTATGTCTAACTGATGTATGTCAAACAATTACCTACTGTTTATTGTTTATATGTATAGGCACGTAGATGTAATACGTTATGTACATTTAGTGTAAGTATATAGGTATGTAGGTATATCAGCAATAGTAGACAGTGGTACAGAAAACCATCTGAAGGCCTTGTAGACTTTTGAAAATATTTTCTGACCTTGAAACAAAAAACAACAGAAGGTATGATATTGGGTCCTGGTCTTGGGTGGATACCCAGAATCTCAAATCTATCTATCTACCTACTTGGTTGGAATGCTATCAAGATATTTAGGTATTATTATGTCAAAATCTATGTATTTATGTCCTGATATTTTATGTGGATCCTCTTCCTAAAGCTTTACCTCCTACTAACTTATTTAATTTCCGTGTCCATGATGGTGGAATTGATGGGGTGGACGCCCAGGAGCAATTTTCTGGTCTCCTTCCGTGTCCTCTGTGTGGTGTATTGTGTATGGTTGTTCATGTTCAACTCTAAGTATAAATTTCACTAGTGAAAATATTCCTTGAAATTCGGAATAAAATTATTAACCTTCAATTTTGATGAAAGGTATTTCAATTTTTCAACCTTCTACTGATAGCTAGCACTTGTTTGTTTTTATTTTTAACAAAAGCTTGTCCTCCATTAGTTTTTTAAAGAAAGTCTGGCCGGTTGTTTTCAAAGTGGCTAACTATAAATACTTAGGCACCGTACATGGTGAATACGTACACATTCGTCTCATGTATGCCTATAATTATGTACATACATGGAAACATCGATTAGTTTCACCTATTTAGAGCTACCTGCCCTGTGTTGCTATGGCCTACATTAGAGTCATATTTGTGTCTGAAATTGTAGGTGTGTACCAAAGCAGGTTAGGTTAGTTAAACTCACTACAAAATCGTAGTATAGGTACCAAAAATCTTAAAGTAAAAATTACCTTATTTTTAAAAAAAAAATATCCAATGAAGTCTTAATCTTTTAATAAGCAAAACACTGTTTTAATTAATGAAATTCAACACTGGTTACGTACACGTTATCACGCACCGACACTTTGTACTCACTGAGAGGCAACGACTAAAACTGAGTCTGGCCTGCTTACTATAATGTTACTATCCACCGCGCAGGAGTTATCAGTAAAAACTCGATTACTGTTCAAGAGTGTCTATCTGCTAGTCATTCAAAAACAACACTTGATGTTACAGTGGAACGCCAAGTATTTGATCCCGGCACTTCTAGTTGTAAGTCATGCACGAAGCACTGCTATAACCAGCGCATTGCGGGAGGAGAGCGTCAGTAAGAGGCTTTGCTAGGCCAGAAAAAAGCGCCATGGTAATATGGTATAAGACCCAGTGGCCTACATCTTTTTAAAGAAAACAGCAATAAACACCAAATTAATTAGCTTAAATCGCATTAGGTATCGCACTTTTAATAATAATACCTAATCGCACTTTTTTTTTTCAAAAAGATTTGAAAAAAAAAGAACTTAATACAGGTAGCGTAGGGATCCGTTGGTTCGACTCCCACCCAGTGCATGAATTTTTCCTCGTTAATTTGAGTTTGTGACCTCATAATAATAAGATTCTGAGGGTTAGGTGGTAGAAAATGCTTTGAGCATTAACCTCACCTAGTGGTTACCTTCCACTAAAGAGTGTTATTGTACAATTAGTCACCCAGTATAAAACACATTCTAGGTACTGATGCCGATGACATAGGTGCTTAAACTTGGCGCCATTCGGCACTACCCACTACTGTGTTATACGTCACTAAGCACACTTCCCTCAGTTTCTAATAGAGCCTAGTAGTAACTAGTAGCACCAGTAGTTAGCTCTTTAGTAGCTATTCATAGTAGAGCGTATATCTGTGGATATGAAGATTTGTATGATAACCTCTGGGTATCTGATGATCTGAGTCATTATACAGGATGTAAAAAAAACTTGTCACTCATAAAAACTCGAGAAAAACAAAAAAAAACACTTCTTTCATATTTTAGGGGATTAAGTTATAGCAAATACAAATTTGTCTACAGTGCCGCAGTTAAGCTGGGCACGGACCAACTTTAAAATCTTAAATGGAATGGTATATCGTGTGGCATATTGTTTTAATAGTCTTATTGTACGAAGTTCATTGCAACAAATTTCAGTTAGCTACGTTTGACGATTCACAAGATACAGGATAGACAATGTGAAAATGGATTCTTCTGGAGTGTCCCTTAAAGCGCGAAAAAAGGTAAAATTAAATTTTTAACCTTAAAAATTTGCTCAACTAATCGTATTTCACCTTTTACAAGTGAAAATTTTACCCTAAAATCAGGAGATCGGGGAAACTATTCTTGTGGACTTCATCTGCCACAATACCTATCAGGATACGTTTGTCTCAAAAGCACACACAGTACCTACTAGAGTTAACCAGAGAAAATTCACTTGTAAAATGTGAAATGCACTTTGAGATATTTTTAAAGTTAAAAAATTCATTTTACTTTTTTATCGCACCTTAGGGGACACTCCTGAACTAATGTTTCCGGAGACAGCCTCTTGATACCAAAAAAGTTGTTTTCGGATATTGGTCCGTGCGTCCGTTTGTGTGTCCTCGGACACGATATCTCGAGAACGGTAAGAGATAGAGAGGGCCACAGGGCCGCAACGGCCGTTCCTATTGATTAAAGATACAAAAACAATAAGAGAACAAACTTTTCTTGGACTAAAAAATAATAGGGGTTTGCTCTCATCATTGTTACTTTCCTTATCCTATAATAAGGGAAGTAGGTATTGTTTTGATATCTTGACCTTTTTGGAACCCGTCCCAATTTACCGCTATTTTAGGGGAGTCCCGCTTGGACTTACTTTTTTACCGTTCATCCTAGATGTGGGAAGACATGTCATATCAAATTTAATGAATTTGAGTTGCTGATTACGAATTTCACATTAATTTTTATCAAACTCTTACCCTTAAGTCACTAGTAGTGGAATTGGGCTTTTTTTTTCGAGTGACAAGGAAAGGTGTCACAGCATAGAATAGAATAGAATAGAATATACGTTGTTTATACTGCCGCGGTATGACTGAAAAGTCTCTTTAGTCGACGAATGATCTGATATTACCAATATTACCTATTGTATGAATTCCATTGGGTTCCCAAGGGCCTCTTTTCTATGTTTATACTTTGTAGGTGTGTGGGACTGTGAGCCTCACACACAACCGCGATTCTGAAGCCAATGTTTTGTTTCTTCACATTTCTTACATTCCTAACAAATACCTAATTACTAATTACTAGAAATAAAGTAGAAGCGTTTAATGTTATAAATAAATATTCAAAACTTTATTTATTTACTACAAAAGGTACATATAAATAACAATTTGAAGTCTATCAGAATCTAAGTAAGCTTGCCTAATATTCTGATATCTTATAATGATGACCTAAGAAATAAATAAAATAAATAGTTATGAAAGTAAAAATTAAATAAAAACAATATGGCTATAATATTTTACAATTTAAATTAATAGAATAGCTCAGGCAATTTGTCTGATGCTCTTATACGTACTTCAAGTCACTCTTGTAGCGATTTTACACTGATGCTCTTTTTTAAGTGGTTGAATCTACTTATCTTTAATGTTAAATACTAAGGTGATAGTTTCGTCCCAGGGTATAAGTGGCGACAACATGTCTTGCCGAATACCTCCACAGAACTTACAACCTAAATTTATAACTCGTATAGATCGCGAATAAAAGTAAATATGCAATGTGTTATTTACAAAATTTATATTTACAATTACGGGTCAGAAATTTTAAGAAGGGAAACTCGATGTAACCAAAAAAGTAAGGATAGGGTTTCCATGTTAATTATCTATGTAAAAATCTCATGAAAGCGGGAGAGATCTTTCAAGTAGGACATGGTACAAAACCATCCACGAAGATACTGTTTACATATATCAGGCGGCTATGAGATACTCAACTGGTATATTTATTATTTTCAGAGAAAAAGAGTAGGCAAATACTAATAATATAATTTTGAATTTATAATAGACGATATTGTAAACACTTTACGTGACATGATTTAAAAAAAATGTTAATATCTTCTTGGAAGACAAAAATCATAGACAGCGCTTAAACTGATATATTATTAGTGTTTGCTTACTTTTTAGGAGACGAAGCGACGTACTTATTTTTAAAAGTATGAAAACAAAAATCTACAGAAACTTATAAGCAAAAGTTACATCTTAAAAACTTCTATTCATCCGTGAACAACTCAAAATTTTCAAACTCGAAACAATTGTCAGGTTAATTTTGCTAAGAAAATATCCTCGAGTGTGAGCACGTAATGACATCAAATTAAAATCTATTAGGTAGTTGTAATAAGACGTGAAACTTTAAATATACAAAACTTACAGGCTAAAACTACTTTATAAATAATACTATGTGACCTAGGTATGATCTAGCTGATCGTGTCTAAACGATGACTGGCACATTGCATACTTACTTTAACTTTCAGGCACTCATAGAATTCGATAATAGTGAAACAAAAATCATGTCTACAACCTGCAACCTCACTAAATACACTTTTTCAACAATCTCAAGAAGTTTTGCTAACTCTTTTCCAAATTAAACCATACATAAAGAATGTAGGCTGGCCTAAAAATAATGATCACAGACAAATTAAAACATAATCAAAATCCAACACATTCTAACTAATGTTCGAAGTAAAGTTTGCGAGGTTTCTAAAACCTGTTGACATTACTACTGATTTTTTCGTTGTTGGCGAAGGCTCCGTTCTCAACTCCAGACAGGTCGTAGGCATTCTTAGGTTTCTTGTCTTTCTTGGGCTCCATCATGAGGGTAGTAGCGGCGAAGAGGATTGAACCTGGGGTGGAAAAGTGAAGAAATGAGATTTTGTAACGAACACATGGAAAGCTGATCAATGACATGAATACCTAACCTTCAAAAAAAAAAGGAAATTATCATGTTCTAAATTCAAGCAACCAGCAGTAAGTCATGCAAAGTGCAGAGCAGACGTAATAAAAAGTGTGTTTTACCAAAGCACTTTCAATCAATACACGACGAGGCTAAGGGCAACACATAGGTAATAATTATGTACATTCAGGTGACCATAGGTCATAGGTGCCACTCGAGGATAGGGATGTTTGTAAGGGTAGTTGGAGACCGTCATCAGACACAGGTCACCAATGTTGAGAAAAGGTTGTACAGATAGACGCCGCCGGTCCTATAGAGGAACTCAGTTTTAAAGTGTACAATTTTACATACATAGATCATACCAACAAATTCAGTGTTCAGTCATGTCCCACTAGTTGGTGAGACTGAGTGAATAGTCATGGATAATACACAATGTTATAATAATTGTAGATACCGATCCTCAATTTACAATCATACTCCTCATTTTAGTTTTTAAATAGTGAATTTATTACCTCGAATATTGATCTTTGAACATTAACTACTTCTAAAATATTATGAGTAAAGAGAGGGAATGAGGTCCCTCCCGCCTAATGTGAACGGACAGCAGGCGGCACTTACTGACTAAGTAGGCTCCGGCGTAGAACACAGCCAGGGAGTGTTTGTAGGAGGTTGACTTCCTCAGGGGTTCCACCAGGATGGGCAGGTTGCCTCCGATGTTGTTCATGACGAAGAGGAACACACCCACAGTAGTGGACCGGACAGACAGGGGCACGATCTCGACCAAGATGGCGAACAGGATTCCGAACCACATCTCAGCTGAAACATTCGAAGCAAAAATAGTGACGACACGATAACCCAAACCCAGTACTGAATCCAACCATATGGACCAAGTTACAAGTTTGTAACTTGGTCCACATGGTTGTAAAAGGCTTGGTCCACAAGCCTTTCGTATATTAACAGCCCTTTGTACAGAAATCAAATATAACCTCGTGTTTTTGAATACATAGAGAATTAACGACAGACCACAGCTATTCAACAATGAAATAGAATAGGCTAAATAGGTATAGCTTATTTATTTAGTAATTAAATATTTGTACATATCATTATAATACTAATTATAGTGCATATGGATGTTTTGAGATTTTAAGAACCCTAAAGTTTCGACTACTGCCCGCAGTCCAGAGATCCTGAGTCCGATTCCCAGTTGGAGCAAACTTTTCGCACAGAAAATTCTATTCCCTCCGAACACGGAGGCTGTTAATTCTGGCCTTACCCAGGCTGGCGAAATTAATGTGGGTAGTGGCATAATTCACAGCGAATGGAACCGAAAACCCCCATCATAATCAGAACTTCAGATCAAATAAAATCGTTGGCGGTTAGGAAGGGCATCCAGACGTAAAACTGTGCCACAACGAACCAACCTCAACCATGAGGTGGAACAATGCCGACCACAAGTAGGTTTGGGAAAGCAAAGTGAAAGAAGAAGGAGAAGACTTCTTGAAGAGTGAGTTCTGAGAACCTCAACTTTGTACTTAGCTTCAACCCGAGGGTAGTAAAATTGTTTTATCAACCCAGCATATTTATTGAGCCAACATTTTCCCGTTCAAACCTAATTAGGACCATGCACCTAATGAGAAAATTCTTGTGGAAATTTCATCAGTGGTTTGGCATTATTCAGGGAAGTATAGGAGTGAGTTATTGGATAGTGGATCCGCGGGCAATCATTAGCATGATATACAATTAAACATGCGGTTCTAAGATGAATTAAAATGTTTACCTGCCTTTAATGAAGGATGGATTTGAAAACTCGTTAAGTTCAGGGTTTCATTACTTGGTGAGGGACCTTGCAATAAGCACTCTGGGTCTCAATTTATTTGATGACATAATTAAGACGAGTCTGATCTAACTGAAGGAGCCTGACTATTGAGTTGACTGCTATTTAATAAATTCTCAATAGTTAATTAATCCAAAACATTTAGGGTCTGAATAAAGCTGGTTCTGATCTTGATATTGAGTTCAATATATTAATATAAAATCCGTTTTTTTTATTTATTCTAATAACTCATAATCTGCAGGTTGACAATCAAGTGAATAAAAAAAATGTTCCCCTTTAACTGAACATTTTCTGATTTACAGGAGGAAGTCGTGATATCTCCTAACTATTGGTTTTTGGAAAACTTTCAGAAAGACATTATAATATTTTACCAAAATACCTTATTTATGATAAAGTGAGAATTTCGTTTTAAAAAGTTGTGAGATCAATTCAGCCGGAATGTCGCCGAGATCAAATGACTAATGGATATTCGACCGGTTTTTATTATGGCAAGGGCTAGGTCCGCTGTAACCTCAGTGTCTGTCAATTTATGACTTCAGCTTCTCAGTTCATTATTATTTTATGTAATTTCAAGATGAGGCGAGAAGGATAAACGTGTCAAGGTGGCACTTATGAGCAGCTCTGGGGGTTATGGGCCATTAGTACAGACTAGGTATTGAGTTTTAAAATTGAGATATTAAAGGCTTATGACAAGGTGTGTGCATACTCGTATAATTAACAGTTATATAATGCATGTTCGACTGATTTAGCTCGACCGATTTGTAAGTAATTGGGTGACTGGCTAAGGGTTGGCTGGAAGAGATAGTCATAGGTAATAGGTGTATAATACACTTGCGAGCAATGAAACTAGGACACTTGTCTCCTTCTAAATTCTACTACCGCTGTGACGCAATGCATGCTTTTTAGGCCCAGTGTTATACCTTACTGAAAAGTAATTTTTTTCATCTCTCAAACACAGTTTGTTTCATTCGAATCGGCTTTATTTTTACCGAGTTATGGCAATTTTAGACAGACAACTCCAAATAAACAAGAAGGTACCTTTTTTTTAAATCTGTAGAATACGTAAAAATTTCATTTTAAACAATTTTGGCCAGTATTTTTCTTTCTTTTGCTATTCAAATGATGAATTCTCTACATCATATCATTATCATTTGTTCTGTGAAAATGGACACAGCTCCTGAAGTAGCTTCAAGTGTGGTTGCTTTGCTTGAAAGTGGTTTATCAGTGAGAAATGTTGCAAATCAGCTCAACATCAGCAAAGCTACAGTCAGCAGACTATTTAAGAGGTACAGGGAGACCAATAGCTTCAATCGCAGACCAGGATCAGGTCGCACCCGCAAAACAACAGCTCGAGATGACCGATTCATCATGATGACCTCTCTGAGAAATCGTCACATTTCCGCAGTTGGTGTCCAGCACGAGCTGCAGAGGACACGGGATGTACCTGTTAGCGAGTGGACAGTTAGGAGAAGACTGAAGGAGAAAACTTGACCCTCAAAAGAGCTGCTACAGGCCCCAGACTGGCCCCACATCACCGACCAGCACGCCTGGACTTCGCACTCCAACATGTCAATTGGACCCATGAGCAATGGAGCCAGGTATTGTTTACGGATGAGAGCCGGGCATGCTTGTATGTGAATGACAGGCGAGAAAGAGTATACCGAAGACCTGGGGAGCGGTTTGCTCAATGCTGTATCAAGGAAACTGTGGCATTTGGTGGTGGTTCCTGTATGTTCTGGGGTGGAATTACATCAGAAGTTAAATCGGACATTGTTTTCATCAATTGTGGGCTAGTGGGGGGAAGTTTGACGGCAGAAAGGTACTAGAAGAAGTGCTGGAAGACCAGGTGATACCTTTTGCTGCATTTTATGGAGAAGAATTTGTCCTCATGCATGACAACGCCCGACCGCACAAGGCAATCATTGTCACTAGTTACCTAGAGGATGTTGGAATTGATACTTTGGTCTGGCCTGCAAACAGTCCGGATCTAAATCCCATTGAACATTTATGGGATATGATAAAGGGAAAAGTTCGAGCTAGAAATCCGTCTCCTGCGACCACAGTGGAGCTCAAAATGGCACTAAGGGAGGAGTGGGACAATTTACCTCAAGATGTTGGTAAAAATCTGATCTTTTCAATGAAAAACCGACTGGAAGCAGTAATTAGGGCCAGGGGGGAAACACAAACTACTGAAAACCTTGAAAATGTAATAAATTTGTAAAAAATGAAATGTTTACAATGACTTTGTTAAATCCAAGTGTATTCTTTTTTTGGCATTTTTTACATTCCACCCTGTTACTTTGAAATGAGTTGTCCAATCTTCCTAATTTTTTCTATAAATAAAAGAAAACAAAATTACCTTTCAAATGAAATCAATATGTTTCAGGAGAAAATTATCGGAGAGTTTAAAACTTGGAATTTTAAAGTGTCCTAGTTTCATTGCTCGCAAGTGTATATTGTATTAATGTATTTTCTTTCTGTCTTGTTTTTACTATTAATCCATTTTGTAATTTATTTATTTTAATTTTTTGCTTGTATTTGTCCTTCTAATAAAGTTTCCAATAATAATAATAATAAACAATATGTACATTGTACAGTGGAACCTGGACATAAGAGAACTCAAGAGACTGGATTTTTTTTTTCTCATATACAGAATCCTGTTGAGGTTGTTTTCCCTTATAAAAAGGTAAATTTGACCTGGTATTTTTTTTATCTTATATCCATGTTTCTCTTAAATCCAGTTCTCTTATTTACCCAGTTTCAACTGTACCTATGGAACACGAAGCCCAGGGAACATACGAGTTGTCACAATCAACTTTCTCAAACATAGCTAAACTGGAATCAAAGAAGGAAAGTTTTTCCATTTCAACGTGAGACAGGTTTAACAGAAATTCTTGCCTCACGGAGAGGCATTAGGCCGCTTGTGAAGTCATGAAAAAGTTATGTTTGCAAAACACAGATATGACATACTACATATCCTGCAAGTATGAGATCAGACGACACTATCAGGATAGGTCAGTCACACAATATGGAGATGGCATTGTTATCCTAGTAAAGAATAGCAACTTCTGCTTGTAATAATGAACCATGACCTTCTAAATTTCATAACTAAGTACATATCCCATCTTCTAAACCTCATACCTAAGTCAATGATTCCGTTGTGAGGTATCAGACAGAGGACACGTATTCAGTGAAAAAAAATTCCAACATCATATACTCAAGTAGGATAGACAGAATGGGCACTATTATATTCCGTCATCTGTGCAGAACTAGGAAAGGAATAGTGTCTATGATCAGATTGATCAGGCTACTAGGTTTACAAGATACAAGGAGGATAGAATGACTCAGCATGACACTGGCATCTCAGATGATAAGGCAGAGCTGTTGTATCATCTTCTGTACTTGGTATACAGTTTAGTTATTAAATCTGTTCTATGTAAATAGTTTAATCAACAACACATTAATCAAATTCGAATACTCGTGATGATGGCTATTCCTGGCCCCACCCAGGCTGGGAGAGGAAAATGGAGTACCTGGTTTGTTAATTTCCAGCACATGGAGGGTAAAACCCCTTGCGATATGACCATGTAGTTGAGAGCGACGTTAATCCCATTTTTTTATATTGCATATTATTAAGTCATTATACTTCAGCCACTTATGAAAACTTAGCTCAAAGACGAGTAACCCTGCAAACTGAAATGGAACATTATGTTTTTTGGAAATGAAACTCGTCTGAAAAAATAAATCAGATACCCTCACATTAAAAGGAACGTCTTCATACGAAGCAGCAACTTGATTGAAGATTCCACAGTTATACTCTGCAATATTTTAATCTTACCTATGTAATAAGATGTAAAAATCATAGTGGCAAACCTTACGGTTCTTGCGTTTACAGTAAACGAAAATGTTAACTTACCAAATATATAGGAAATAGCCAAGGTGATCATAGCTCCAACTGGGCCTAAGTAGATGCTACCGAAAGCGAATGGTGTAGCAATCAGCTGTGAAATGAAAAAGAACAAAGCTATGTGAGATTCGAATAATACAGTAATGAGGATAATCGTAATGATAGTGGGCAGTATGTAACAATTTATACTTTCCTTGTGACATTTTTGATAAAAAAAAAAACAAATACCTACTGACAGTACTAGTTAAAGAACTTAGTTAATATCTAAGCTTTGTTAAAGACCCACAGTCTCAGATTAGGGAGAAAGATCCCGATACAATGTTTAGGTTCCTATTACCTGACTGATAGCGAGAACGGCAACTCGAGACTTGATTCCCATCTTCTCCACAATCTTGTCCGACACCATTCCTCCCACCACAACTCCCAGGGATCCCACAACAAATGTGACGAAGAACAGACCCCATCCTAGATCAATGTTGGGGAAGATCTCACGGTAGAAGAGATCGGCATTGTAGGCGAAACACAGACCACCTGAGGACAAGGCAAATGAAAATTCAGGACGTCTGCAACGCGACTCTTCCCAGACTAAGAAGACGACATTATACGAGGTCTGTCCCGAAAGTTCGTATAAAAATGAAATAAAAATTTTATATTACAATTAATCGGGTAATTCAATTTTGTCTCCTTCAAAATACTCTCTCTGGGACACAATGCACTTCTGCCATAGCCGTTTCCACTGTTTGAAGGTTTCTTAAAAGTCCTCAGTTTGAAGGCTTCTCAGCTGACTCGTCGTTGCTGTTTTAATGGCCTCAACGTCCCCCAAATGCCGCCCCTGAAGCACGAATTTTGTTTTTGGGAATAAAAAGAAGTCACAAGGTGCCAAATCCGGTGAATAAGGGGGGTGTTCAGTCGCTATGATCGAATTGTCAGCCAGAAACTCATGCACAACGAGGGGGTGTGAGCGGGGGCATTGACATGGTGGAGGATCCACCGCCCCTCTCGCGCCAAATAGTTGTTTTGTTCAAAGAAAGCTCTTCAGACACCTGTCTGACGGTTAAACGACGGTCCTGCAGGACACAGGATCGAATTCTTTCCACATTGTTAGAAGTGCTGGAAGTGGAAGGACGTCCTGACCGAGGGTCATCTTCGAGACTTTCTCGGCCCTCACGAAATCTTTTTAACCACTTGTGGACTGTTGGTTCCTTGAAAACATCATCTCCATAAACTTGGTTGAGATCATTAAAAATTTCGCGGCCATTCTTGCCGAGTTTCGCGAGAAATTTGATGATGACGCGCTGTTCTTGAATGACTGAGAGCTCCGACGCCGACGAGTGGTAGAGAGAGGGGTCACTTCACAGGTACCGGGACGATCCAGTTTTTATCGTAAGGCGATCGAACGCACACTGAGAATTGTTTGGATGTTGTAGAAGGGGAAATAGCCCAAATTGCCTCCCCACTTTGCCTTCCAGCGTTGCCAGAACACTTTTATACGAACTTTCGGGACAGACCTCGTACATACATTTACGTAATAATATATTTTGTGTAATTTCTATAAAAAAAAGGTGAATAATGAATGAAGCCATTTTTTGATAGTCCAAATTTTTTTTTAAAACTTTAATCGCAAACAAGTTGCCTTTTTTATTTACAATTATTGGACATATATGAGTACATAATGTACAAAATAAACAATAGAAGCTGAGTTGGAGTATAAAAAACAATAGAAATGTTACAACTTACTACAAATAAAAGCATAAGACGAAAATAAATGTTAGGAGTCAATTACAAAATGTAATAGTCTGTAAATGTAATTTTTGTAATAGTCCAAATTTAGAATAATAAAACATTAAGCTAACCTGTATTCCTGACATAAACTAATGAAACTAGCGTTTCATTAGTAGGGCTAAGATGATTAAGATTCTTATCTGCTCCTGATTAAGATCAAAACACCTTTGGCTCCCTTACAGATCTCTGGCTTACCAGTATGACGGATGGATGCAGCAATACAGAGCATTATCAGACGAGGCTCCAACATAACTTTCCACGCGGCCTGGGTGCTCTGCTCAGCCTGGGGGTTGGCCAGTTGCTTCTCCTTGTTCTCATTCTGAGTCTCCTTCGCCTGCTCTACCTCCTCTCCGATGGTTGTTCTCTTGGGTTCATAGATAGTGGTGGCGCACATGAAAGCGATGATCAAGCCGAAGATTCCACTGCCGTAGTAAGCCACTCTCCACCCCTGGAATTCAATCACATAAGGTAGATATACTACACTGCATACTTTTTTATATAAATAAATCGGTTTTTTTAATGCAAACCATCGACTGAATTAATTTGACTTTACGTAGAATATTTTATTTTAACATAATTTCAGGGTGATTCGGTAGCTGATTGATTCCCTAATTGTGTTAAAAAAATATTTAAATTAAGCCATTAAACTTCAAAATGCTACCAGTTTTGAAATTGAATTTCTGACGGACAAATTCTACTGGGTCAAACAATAAAAACTTTAATAGATTCATATCTATATAGCATCTAGATCACTTTCAAGGTCTGGGCGTCTCCATTAAAAAGATAAATCAATTAGAACCAACTTATGTCAAAATGGAACATTTCAAATGATCAATTCCAACATTCTAATTTATTCAATTTCCTAATCAACAAAACTATTTTATTTCATGTATGGCTTACCAGATCCCAAAAGTTGGCTTCGGTGATGTATCTACCAATAGGGAAAGAGATACCGATTCCAGCATAGATCCCCCAGTTGAAGATTGACATGACTAGACCTCTCTTTTCCTGAAAATGAGAACATTTGAATTATAGAAACATATACATATTAGAAAGATGAAAACTCTTGTATAATATTGTATGTAACTATGTAGTACCATTCTGAGAAGTATTATTTTTTTTTACATTCTACGAGAAAACAACTCATTAAACACATTTAATTTTAATGTAACAACTGGATAAGTTAAGTGTTTCCGCGAGAGATGTTAATAGGTATGTTTAGCGTTATAAAACAGCATCCAGATTACTAAAACATATTAATGGGCTTACAATAGCTCAACTCACTAAAATGGCTTTGCTTACCTCGGTGAACAAGTCAGACAAGATTCCAGTAGACAGAGGATTGCAACCAGCCTCTCTGTAACCAAGAAACAAAGAATCATTAATATCATTACATGAACGCGGTCAGTGTCCAGCTGTCCAGTGACAATAATATATCCAAAAACCGAAACACAATTTTTCTAATGCTGTGGAGTTTATTTTCCGGATATCAGTATAAACAGAAATATCAAAACATACCTGGACAGCTGTTTCGAGCTTATTTGCTCTCATCAGCAGGTAATAGTTCTGAATAACCATGCCACCAACTAACCTCTCTACCTATATCGTCTATATCGAAGTCTATATCGATTTGTCCCGAATCAGTTAGGTAATTATTTACAAAAGGATTGAATTGAAAGTCAAGTAGGTACCTAGCAAGTCAAAAGTAACCAAATTTTATTTTTGTAAATTAGCAACTTACCATTAGAAATTTAAAATCTACATTAGTATGTGTCAAATAAACTTGTAAGTTCATTTGACATTTGGGTTGTTTTCTTGAGTGTAAAAAACGTGTTGGATACTCACAAGGAATGGATAGTATAACAAAACTAAAAAAAGCTCTGAGGAATGAAACCAAATCAGAATAATACAGGAAATCCAAATATACAAAAATCCCATTATCGAAAATTTTGGAGCATAGGTTTTTAAAGTTCACGGGACATCTTACTTACTGTTCAAGTACTTGAGTACTTTCTAAGAAACGGTCATGATAGCTCACCCAATAGCTTGAATAACTCTGAAGAGAACCAGGTGGCCATAGGAAGAGGATCCGCCCATGAGGACCACAGCAGCACCACTCAGGAAGATACTGAAGGCTAGGAGTCTGGCTCTGGAAAGGATGACAAATGTTCCGAAATTAGAAATTGTTGAAAGGAAAATATTTTTTATTTTCAGCATAGTCCTTTTGCAATTACATATATTATAATGTAGAATTTCATATATTATATGTAGAATACTGTTAATGCAGATATTTATGGTCCAATTATCTATACGAATAATTGTTTGTCAATGCTAATAAATAATACCTAGTTCGTTTTAATATCCTAATTATTTGTACAGGTACCAATAGCTTGTATTATGAAAGTTGATTTCTAAATTCAGATATGGCTCTTAAGTGTAATTAGCTATAGAGATTATTTGTATTTTCTACTCTACAAATCAACAATACCAACTATGTATTATTTTGTGTAAACATAAATCAAGTTCTCATATTTCCTGAAATATGAGAGAATCTAAGAATCAAATTCACCATATAACAAGTAGGTATTACATTGTCATGTTCACACATGACAAAAGCTCGTTCGCTCTTAGAACGTATCAATATCCTTTCTCAACACCTTAGAACATCCCCTTTCTCAACACAATTTTTTCACTTTGAGAAAGGGCACCATTAAATCATTTCAAAATCTATATCATATTATAATTGTAATAAATAAATGGAAAATTAAAAAAAATATATATAAATTTGAAGATTACACAATAATAATAATAATAATAATAAGACTCTTTATTTGACATTGCCATCAAAGTAATAAATAACAATAAATTTGAAAAAAGCCTATGGAAATCTATGCTATCCAACCTTTATGACAATCTCTCCATCCAAAATTCAATGAATACATCGGATTACATCACTCACCTGTTGAATTTGTCAGCGGCCACTCCAAGGATGACACCAAACACTGTATAGACAAGGATGAACACTGGCCCGGCTAGAATCTGGTAGTCGAATCCGAGACCATTGCGACCATATTCACAGAATTGGGTGCCATCCTCCAGCTGCAAGCTATGACATCTGCAAGAAGAAAATAAGAATTGTGGGCATATTTCATAGCTACAATGGTACATACATAATAATTACATACCTTATGTCTACAAATTACATGAAATTGACATTTATGTATTAGAAGGACAGAGAGAAATAAGGTATTCATGCTGGTGAGTGGTGGAAGAATTGTATATACGCTTTCATTAAATGCCTAATAGATGTGCAAGTACTACTTGCAAAAAATCAAGCCTCAAGATATTTTCAACTTGTATCAAGCTTCAAGATGTATTCAACTTGTATTAAGCCTCAAGATGTGTTCAACTTGTATCAAACCTCAAGATGTGTCCAACTTGTATCAAGCTTCAAGATGTGTTCAACTTGTATCAAGCCTCAAGATGTGTTCAACTTGTATCAAGCCTCAAGATGTGTTCAACTTGTATCAAGCCTCAAGATGTGTTCAACTTGTATCAATCTTCAAGATGTGTTCAACTTGTATCAAGCATCAAGATGTGTTCAACTTGTATCAAGCCTCAAGATGTATTCAACTTGTATTATAATTAGCTACATTAATAACTACTGCGATAATTTTGTTGCAAATAAGTTTCAACACATGCAACAAGTGAATATGCTTGTTCAATGTAATTTTACTTATTGTAAGTAGTGCAGAATGTAGGTACATATTTTATTTCTATTAGAATTGGTTGCGGAAAAAACAACTGGAAATACGGGAACTTCCCGATTAATTCATATCCTGACTAATAGTAGGTTTTATACTTTTTTTATGTTGATCTGTTTTTATCATAGATAACCTAATTTAAAATCGTAAAATAATTAATTAACCTCCATTACAACTAAATTACGGTATTTATCTCACCAAGGAATAATAGAATAGGTAAATATTAGACACATGGTAGGTACCTACTTGAGATGTCAGAAAAAGGCGGTAAACATGGTTTGGTACGGCTATGACTTCTCTTATTGGTGCAATCATAGCTAGATGAAAAAAAATATTATTTCTGTAGTGGGAATTCCTATTAGCATACTCGCACCTGCTAAATCTCCGGTTAGATAAAGGTTAGTAAAAAACTGATTGAAATCACTTCCTGCTTATTCATTAGATGAAACATGTATTGTATGTTGTACAATTAATTTTTCATACAAATAGAGGAATCTCTAGTAATATAAAGCATATAAAATCGCCGCTTCGTGAGAGGCTGACACACAAGTTTAGTATCCGTCACCTTAAACTTGCAACTCCCTCGTCCTTAAACCCATGTGAATCGAAGCCAGTGTCAAGGATACAATTATCATTAAAGCAATAATCTAGCAGCAATTATACAGAGCGAGATAATCATGCCTCCAATCACATAACTCAAACTTTATTACTCATTCATCTGGAACTCTTCAGAGCCCGACGAAGATCCCGGGTGTTTGGCCATCTACCTACTAGTCAAACTCTTAGCTCCACTACCACTGCTCTTCGTGGAATGATGTATGCATGTAAAACACATAAAGTACAGCATTAGAATTAAAAAGTACAGAGTTTCAGCAGTAAATAACTATAGGTAGGAGGTAAATGTCCTATAATGTGATTGATAGAATATTGCATACTTTGTAAGTTCGACTAGTTAAATACCTACATTTAATTATGAGCTTCAAAATGCATAATGAAAATTTAAAAATGATTCTTGGAATGCAAAATGTCTTCTAGGTATAAGACAATACAATAATTCAAGCATGGCCATTGCATTGGAAGAGGTAGAACCAATGCTGCCTACGAACGATAGAGCCTGATGTTGAAAATTCAACACTACGCCCTTTAAAATACATTTTTCCAACCCAACACAAACCCAAAGAAGGATACCAGTATACAAGGTGTCTCTTACATTGAACACGATCATCATCAACTAGTAAATAAATATTTGAAAGTCGTGATGATGATCCCGAACTTATCCTTTTGACTAGAAAGGCTTTACACCGATTTTACTATGATTGATCCAAATGATATTTTGGAAAACTTGTAAAAAAAAAATGTTACTTTATAGAGCATCCATTTATTCACTTTCAAAAGTTAAAAACAAAACAATATTTACCATAGTATTCAATGACAAATAAAGTTAATACGACTTTTTAGTTTTAGTACCTTTAATAAAGATTTTCTTACTGTAACCGTATGGATTTATAGAAAGATCTATGGACGAGGAGAGGTCGAACATATTAGGTATTTATCATCCAATGGAGACACAAAAGTGTACTATAATTGTTACTATTATTTATCATCATGGTCGCTAAACTTGATATTTTCCATTAGGTACATCAAGCTTATACAAGGAGAGTAATAATTAACGAGGGCCCCCAGAACCAAGTTAATGAAAGTCCGATGTTTCCACTTACTTTGCTCAATGTGGCTAATAAGCTAAAGGTAGTGCAAAAGTGAAAAATACACATTTTTTTACTATTATTAAAGAGAAAAAATCTCCGGACCACCCTGATTATATTCAGAAGATTTAGTGTTAACTAGATAGTTTATTGATGCGTGTTTGTATTACATCATTCACTCTCTTTGTTTATTTCCCCGAGATATTGATACCTATACTTATCAGATAAATAGAGAAGGCATTTATCTGTACATGAAATTTTTCCAATACGGATTCATTACACTTCATTTGTGGGTATATTGTATTACAATTTTATGATCTTTTGTTTTTTTATGACTTATAAAATAATAGGAACTCGTCTTGTTCATTTCTTTTGAATTGTCTTTGGATTATCAAACGAATTTTATATAGATACCTAACAATCTCAATTTCCTTTGCCTTTTCTTAAACACTTTGCCTTTTTTTACCAATAAATATTTACATTGTACATACAAATAACTAGATGATATTATTTTAATATAGGTACTGTGGATTGTTTAGTTCACTTATGGTCAGACAATTTTCATTAGGGAATATTGGAAACTTAATTCGTAATTTTGAGTCCTTGGCATTGTGCAGTAGATTCTATTGCACCAATCCCTCTCTCAATGTTTGGTTGTAACAGTAACATCTCTGGTTATAATAACTTACAACTCACCAAATCAGGTGCCTACGATACCAAGTTTGTCATTCTCAAACGCTGATCACGTGTTTGGCAGATTTCCCATCACCTCGCGGAAGAATAATCACCGCGTTGGTGTAGATATTCCAATACTGATCAAATAATTTAATACATTGGTTATCTTTGTATCTCAAGTGACTGGAGCATAGTAGGTGTGTACAGTGTGCAAGTGACCTTGGATATTATGGTCGGAAAAGACAGAAAAGCTCTCAATCATATACAGCACTCCCGTAGCTCACCTGCGCCAATATACCGCTGGGACTATTGTGCTAGTGCTGGGGTCTCAACTCAACTCGTCACTATCTAATTATAACAAGGGACATGTTAATCCATCAGAATTCTCTAAGCAGGACAGGTAGACCAGTTCCAATTCATCAACAGTGCGAGTTAAATTGCCTTTTTTGAAACTTGGATGAATCTTGCTGGACTCAAGGTACTGTTTTAAATAATAATTGCCTGCTTCATTATATTCTGTGAAGATATCAGAGAATCATGGAACAAACCATTTGAACAGAACAATGATATGGTCAATTGATTCCAGGAGGAAACCGAATAGTTATGAGGTGATTTTTACAATAAAATTGCAGATTTTAATTGATCTGTGGAAGCATAGTGGATGACCCTGACATTGGTGATGAGGTGGGATGATGCAAGTAGTAGTGCAGACTCCTGAATCCGTTCATTCAGAACTAATTATGTGAACTACCAACTGATGATACAGACTCAAGAGTATTGGGTTTTATTTCTCTAATTAGAAATAAAACATTTTTGTTTTGAACAATGCAGACTGTTACTGCTTTGTTTTTTGATTTCCCACAGTGGAAATAATTTGGTTATTCAATATCCTGGAGGCATGATTATAGGCAATTTTTTAATTGATGTATAGATTGCATAGGCAAATCCAAAGTTGTCGTATATGTAGTGGCGGCGTAGGTTAAGCCGATCAGTCATACTTTAATTAGTAATTAGATATGGATATCAATTGATCACTTTTCTGTTCACAGGCATCTAAGAAAGCATATTATCTGATATGGAATTCCTTATAGCTGTCTAAAGGCATTCCTAAGATATCTATCTACGAATAAGTACTTTGAGGCAGTGAGGACATTTTCCACGAGGCATAATTAATACAATTGTTATTTCTCTTATTGGCGGAGAAAAAAAAACATTATTTATATTAATAATGTTGATACAAAGCTATTCAGTATTCACCTACTTTCCGTACATAATAACTAGTGTATACCACTATGAAAGTTGAGTTTAATGATAATGAAACAATATTTGGGCACATATAATGAAACAAAACGATTCAACCAAAAACTTAATAGTGATGGCAACAATAACATTCTCGTATGTAGTAAGCCGTAGGGTACACAGAGCAAGAAGGTTCAGGTTTGACAAATCAGGAAGTTGAACAGGTTTTTTTCAAACTACTTTTTTCTAAATCTGGGAAATGTTTCCCAACTGATCGTAAAAATAAATGCTGATTTATCTATTATTTTTGTGCTTTTCAACTGGCACACGGGATTATGATTATATGAGAAATTAATGTTTCTATAGTAAGTTTAATAATTTCTTGTTATGACTGTGAAGAGTTCTTTATCTTGTATGAGGAAACGAAAATAGGAATATTTTCAAGAACCCAGAAGAGACGCTTATCGACCATTTTCTCTAAAATTTTGCCGCAGCAATTTAATAGAGAAATTGGTCTGTAGCTGGATGGCAAACGTCTATTTTTCCCAGGCTTAGGAAGGAAAATATGGTAGAATAGAATAGAATAGAATAGAATATACCTTGTTTATACTGCCGAGGTAAGACTAAAAAGTCCCTTTACTCCAGCAGGTTTTATATATTTTATAGGATAAATAGTAGTGAACTTACAAAGTTTCGTTCTGATCAGCCTCAGTACAAGCGGTGTAGAAAGTGATGTTGAAGTGATGGTCGGTGTAGTTGTCCCTCAGTTGACATCTGATGTCCCCGTACTCCAGCTCGATGGCAGTGGCCTTGCTAGTGACCCCGATGAGGAAATGCCCCAGCTCCGAGGTCAGGTAGCCCAGGGTCAGGATGGTCAAGGCGTAGCCATTGTAGAAGCCGCGGAACTTCTCCATGAGGGGAATCATTATGAACACGTGAGGGAGAGGACGCTACACCTGAGAACAGAGAGGGCGGGGACAGTTAGACCAGGTAGTGCTTTATTGTTATGGCAAAAATATCAAAGAAAACCATTAAATAGTTTCTTTAAGTGACATTGTAAAGCATTTTTCTTGGGCTGAATGTCCCAATGAATCTTTAATAGTATGAAACATATTCACAAATAATAAGCTCTGTTTATTCCTTGATGTACTTCAAGAGACTACCAGTCGTGACAGTAGGTAGGTACATTGGATTGAAGACATAAATACCTTTTACACTTCACATTGTCAATCTGTAGTGTAATATTTAATACAGAGACTTCATCCTTCCAAATTTTTGAAATAATCTTTTAACAGTTTTGCTTACTTCCTGAAACGGTAAAGGGACTTTGTCTAATTTTTTACCTATGACACAAAATATTGTATTTCCTTTGGTCATTTTTGAAAATGCTACCTATTATTTGTGTAACTATAAATATAAGAAGCTATAATTAGAACCAGGTAAAAAATTATGCTGAGGAGATGCGTAGAAGAGATGAATTACATGAAAACATCAGCTCATTAAGATAGGCCTGATACAGCTAATACTTGATAATTTATTTTCTCATGCTCCACCACACTTTGAAAATTAACAAGCTCGCGAGGTATTCTTTGTTTAACTAGCACAATAGGGTACCCAGAAGTTGTGAGGTGGTTTCCTGCTCTATTGAATAGTCAGAATTTGATTCTTCCTATGTCAATGACTGGGTCCCAATCAACAATGACTATCTTGTACCAGAAGACACCGCGACTAATCTGGTTCTGTCCATTGTTGTGACAGCCACTTGTCTTCCTCTTCCGAAACAGCACTCATTGTGCCCAGGCCACGTTCAGTATGGTAATGTTATGTGTGCAGAAACACATGTATGGTGCTAATATATTCAACATACCTAATATACGAGGAGATAAATATGCAATCAACAGTGTTAATTCAGTGCGGATGAAGCATAAAATATTCTATCAGGTCATTCCACTTGACCGTGAACTTGAGAGTTTTATCTTAGTGGGAGACCTTGTATGCAAAATACAGAGATTGGGATTTGGGAATGAGCAACTCTCAGTTTCTTCTGGACCCCCCGCACTCACTGGATGGTGGATAATACCCCGAGAACATTTCACACCACATTGCCCAAAAATTGAACTTATAATGTTATTCATATTTTTTAGGAATACTTGATTATAGTATTATTTTATCTCAATCACTATTGTGACTAATTGGAAAAATAAGAAAATTTGTTCTTTGTAATTTTGTTTTCAATAATATATCTATACCATATTATTATGAAATATCCTAGATGATCAAGAATCAAAACTATACATTACCAAAATGTGATTGTAAAACAGTTTAGATACATAGGTACATGCATTCTGATCTGTCCCCTTAAAAAGTCCAAGTGAGAGGGAGAAAAAGAACCCAATTAGGTTCCTACATTATTTAAATTTATCTCACCAGCCAGGTTGCTTTTTACCAAGAACTATTTTTATACCACATATAATATTGCCACTCCTTTTCTTGATGCGAGATAGCAAAAAATCCAAGGCTAGACGTATTGTTGAACACAAAAAAGTTCAACTTTGGCAAGTTCAAGGGCAAGTTACGTAAGACTAAGAAAGAGAGGAGAGATGGAGGGGATTGAGAGAAAAACATAGTTAGCTCCAAACAGAGAGGAACTACAGAATTCTGAAACCACAACAGAAAAAAGCTCCAGCGGAGTGAACATAATATATACTTAGTTGAAAACAGAATACTGAGATCTCACAGCACCTAGGTGATTGTTACGTAATGAAGGTGGTAATTACCGCATTATTAGTCTATTGCACGAGAGAGGAAGATTTTGTTTTACCTACACATAGAATACTGGGACTGGGAGTTTATCTATTTCGCTATGTACGTTCGAAACGATTATCTCACAGGGTCTTTTCTTAATATTCTGACATGACAACCCCCGTATTTTTTGGTAATCATTTTAATATGCTCTTGTCTAAAAAAAAGAGGAAAAAACCTGCTCTGGTAGAGATCCGAACTCAGGGACCCCTGATGTGCCAGCGCGTTACCAACAAGAATATTTTATTCAATGAGAAATATATTTAAGTACTTATCGTGTGTTCCTAGTTTCTACACTTCTTACCTTACGTAACGACAGAGGCATAATATTCACTCTTGTATTTCTATATTCCAATCCTTACATTAGGTAATTGTGTTTCGCACAAAAGGACCAGTTACACTGCTGGTATGAAAGTGTTTAGTCATTTAGTGTGTAATTAATTCAACTGAACTAGACAAACAAACCCAAAAAGGACACAAAAATGCTCAAAATAAATAAAGTAAATGAATGTATTTCATTAGTCAATGCACCAGGGCGGTTCAATAAGTTCAAGGGAAATACGTTTAAAAAAGAGAGCGATTGTGAGCTAAGTACTTATTTAGTCCATTATTATTGTTTTCTCTAGTTAGCTACTGACTACTGACTCATTCCTTATGCTTGGTCTCTGGTAAGGTTTCTTGTGTTGTCCCCTTTGGAGTTCATTGCACATCTACCCAGCGATATCAGTCAAGCTTACCTATCATCAACCGATTTCAGTACTCAGATAGATCTAGATTACATGGCTGGCATTACCTCGTTTACATGACAGAATTCACCTACATTATATTAATTGAATTATGGTAGGTATAATTTTATTGTATTAAAAAAGAATGTTGTCAAAATTATTAAAACTGGGAAGAAAGGAGTGCACTTCACATCAAGACAATTACAAGGTAGGTATGCTTTGATAGACAAAATTGATAATAAATTTCTAAAGTTGATTTATGATTAAAAATAGCCGCGAGTTTTAATTGGTTATAATTTAGTCATTTGACAAACTACTCTTCTTTACAAAATAAATAATAACATTAGATAATTTATATTTTGCACTAAACTATACCAAGTTTTTTTTGTAAATAATTAGATTGGAGTATTTGATATGAAAAAGAAAGAAAAAAATGTAATAAATAGTTTTATCAATAACTCACGAAATAAGTTAATAAAACTACAAAAGGTAAAACGCACAAATGTACATCTGTGGATGCTTGGACTTTTCTATTAAAATTGAATTGGTACTGTAAGGTAAGTTATAAGCGCGCGACTGGATGTACCTACATTATGTTTCAGACAAGTTGTTTGACAAAAACTTCCGTAGTAAATTTCACAGGTAGGTAACTGGTCTAATACTTACCTACAAATACTATAAAACTAGAAAGGTGTGTATAAGTACCTAGCTATAAATGAAATAATATGAATATATAAATATGATACCTTATTTTGATTACCTACATATTTCCACGCAAAGTATCTGGATTTAGGTGAATAAATTACCTACTTACCTAAAGTAAAAAATATGTCAATTACTGTGTCACATTATGTCTTTTTTTAAGAATAATTTTCACAACGTTTAATTATGAAGTCAAACAACTTAGTAAGGTTTTTCATTATGTATAATAAACGAACAAAATATTTATTATCTAAGTTAAGATGTAGGTAATTAGGTAGGTACCTAATCCTGATCCATGTGTGTACGCACCTACTTTGTGGTTGTACGAGCTTGAGCTTACAAGAGCTAACCAATAAGGTATAGAAAGTATTGATTTCGGTCGTTTTTTTTAATTGAGCTGATAACATTTCTAGACGAATTAGACTCTCCTTTCAAAAAAGTATTTTCTATCAAATGGTCCGTCGTATGTATAGGTATAGGTATGTACAATTTTACTGTACATAATTACGTGTGCGTGGTGTGTATTTGGTACAAAATATCCCAAGAACGGTAAGCCGTAAGAGCGATGTTCAAGAACAATAAGAGCGATGAAATTTGGGATACGTAGCTGCAAGGTGCTACAAGTATGGATACCGAACAATGTGAACAAAATCCGCCATTTTGTATTTTGGTTATGTCTCGAGAAAAATCAAATATCTCGTAAACCATCAGCGTTATCGGAAAAACTAATAGAATAAAATCGCCTTCAATGGCGATCTTACTCACAGTTAACATAATTTTAAATATCAATGTCTATCTGACATTTTTGATACCCAATAGCCGTGGGTAAATTTTTGTACAATAATGAAATATGAGCAAATATCTCGTAAACGATAAGAGATAAGTAATTATTATATTTGATAATATCGTTTAAATAGTGACTTTACACATAATTTCAATACTTTGAATTTTTTTCGAACTTTTTGCAAATTTAACCTGAGAGTGTGTTGATGTCCGATAGAACTTCCTCAATTGTAATAGATAGTCGTGTGATGGCCACACCAGTTTATTTCTATGTATTTCGCTATCTCAAAATTCTAAGTGAGAAATAAAATGTAGGTGTAATATTTTGTAGGTTTTCTTAACTATTTTATAAAACGCAACAGTTGGTTGGATAGCGAAAATTAATTTGTTCTCCTCACACCCATTTGGAGTTGATTATGTAATTGGTTACATAATTATTAATAGTAGGATTGCTTATTATACACTATGCCGTCTCAGTACTGCGGTGAAAACATATCTTAGGCCTTATCCTTATGGCTGTATACAAAGTATACATACCTTCTTGTTGGTATTTATCATAGGCCTGGTAATGGATACACTGGCCACTAAAGTAAATTGCGCTGCGATGCACCCACATGATTATCTTGATAGCAGTGACGCACATACATACATACATAGCAGGACTATGGTAATTTTAAACAATAAAGTAGGAATCATCATGGAACTACAACTCAGAACCGTCATATCTAGCATGTTTAGCCAGACTGGGTCAATGTCACAGCTTGCGTTTAGGGTGCATGTACCTCATACTCTTACTCCACCTATAGTAGAGGCCTCAATCTGACATTTTGAGCCGATTAAAAGTGACGAAACACTTTACCATCACTAATTATTAACAAACCAGGATAGATGTCCACCCACCCATTCAAATAGAGCTTGTGAAAACAACCTATTCCAAAACTGACATCACAGCTATGTTGGTTTAATATTATGACAAGTAAAAAATACACTGCTAATTATGGACACAATACTTCCCCGTGAATGGTGAACAAAATTTTCCTCTTTAACTATCGCTGGAATCAGAGATTTTTTACTGATTTACAAAATCACTTGGATTTACTTGTATTCAAATTTGTTTAATATGTATGGTAGAAATCCGTTTTTCCTACATTCTGTATTTTACAAAAAAATCTGTATCGCAAGTCGTAGACTTTTCTGTCAAACATTTCGAATTTTCCTAAATATCAAGGCTCAATCAAAATTTATTAAAAATAATTATAAATGCACTATGTGAAACGCTAATACGCATATACATGCAAAATTTCATCAAAATCGGGTGTACCGTTCACGAGATATAAGCGTTTAAGTAAAACGTTAGTGGTCAGGCGTATGGTCTCTTTCACCAAGAACCACTAGCGCGAAGTTGATGAATTTAAAGTGGGACCATCTACAATAAGTTTCCTATACCTATGTGTACAAAATTTCGTTGAAATTTCAGTAGTTTTTGAGATCTGCGCTGTTTTCGCGTTACAAGGAATGCATTGAACAGACTGACAGATAGACACAAAAACAAAGCCACTCAGGAGGTTATAAAAAGTCCCGAAATATGAAAAAAAAAAAAAAATTGAAATAGCAAAAAAATATTATTATTTTTACAAAAAAGAACTTCCGATTTCTAATTTTTTGTCACTGGAGTGTGTCGGTCGTATAACCATTCACAACATGATGTTGCAACAAAAATTCACTCGTGGAGCAGTACCGTCTGTTGCTCCTTAAAATGTATGTATTGTATGAAGACATGAACATAAACATGACCTGTTCCATGAATCCATGGTAATGTCATTGTTGCTTCTGTCATGTTCTTCCCGACTTTGATCTTTATCTTCGAATCGACAAGATATTTCATAGACACTTATCAATTATTTCCACTTTAGGTCACTTAACGAGAACGGTTTATTTTAATGAAGACAATCTACAAGATGACAATATTAGATCCATGCTTCTGTTTGAGAACAATTGATTCATTTGTCTTCAATGTTTCCATGCAGCCAATTAAAACACCAAGAGTGTTTTCTTTATCGCATATCGTTATTATTTTCTAGTACATTCAAGCACTAGCTCAATAAATTGAAAAAACTCTTGTGAACAATACTTTTCATTACATAACCTATGTAAGTATGTGTAAGCCTTGGAATCGGATTTAGTTAAACCGTGAATAACATAAATAGTAGGTAATAAAAGATTCCAAAGTTGACTTTCCGAAAAAGTATGTCTGTAGTTTCACTCTAAATCTTTCTGGATGCTATGTGCACAACACTATGTTTAGAGGCAAATGTTAGATAGGTATTCGGAAAAAATTGTACTGAAATAATAATTGAACCCTTATTTGACATTGATTGGTATGAAGTTACTGTAGCTCCTAATTCTGAAGGTCTTGGCACCTTCAGCCAAGAAATAGATCTCATTTCTGCGCGGCAGTATAGAAAATCTTTATAGACTGAATCCAAACTATTGCTTTTAATCCAAAATACTCTGCTTTAGTTTGATTTTCATTCAATTTCAAACTTTTGTTTATAATTCCAAATCATTGTGTAGTAGGTATGTGGTTTTCTTACAAATTTTACAAATATCGTTTCAGAATTCATTTGGATTAGGATTATGAACAGATTAGTCAGTTTGATCCTGACCTTCTCCTACCGGAAACTTGAGATATCAGACGAATAACCTTTCTGGTGCGTCTTCCTTCCCGTGAACTTCCTCCAAGACGCATGATATATGACTTCTGCAAGAAGCATGGACAAGGCTTCTGGGCGTTGACTCTTCATTACCACTCAGGTTTTGTTACTAAAATCCATCTCTATATATAAAACAGAAAAAAGGACTACCTATCTACCTATGTTTGTTTGTCCGGAGTTGTTTAGCCAAAACGGTAAGAGATAGCGAAAAATGTCTCGGAATTGACCCCCCCAAAACCATTATCGCTTTGTCCAGAAAAATTATAAAAAGTTCAAAAAGGCATTGCTGTCCAGCAGTACGGCCATGCCTTAGTAAATTTGAAATTTAGTCCCGTTGCAAAGCACGGGCAAACGGCTAGTCGTGAATAAAAAGAAAATAGTAACATTGCTAACATATTCTTTATGTTAGTAGTTATAAAATTGATATTCATTCAATGAATCATTGACTGACTGATAACTATACCTAGATACATTGGAAGGTGAAATTTTGCACTGGCTACAGAACCTTTACTAACGCAAAGATTTGATCATTCAATTCAAAAACAATATTTGAATAATGAAGTGTCAAAGTCGCGTGTCTGAGGTAAAGATGTTCGCCGAAGAAAAAAGAAGATTTGCATTCAAAACCAGTTACCATATTTGGCTCTTTCACCGATTGAAACGTCAAACTGTATTACGAGGAGTGAGGTAATATAATAGAATAATTTGTTCAATTGAATGACTTGAATCATATGGGTCACATTCCCACTTTTGATTTACTAGTGATAAATGCCAAGAGGTGATGGTGGAATACAATAACCTGAAATTATAATTTATTTTATGATTAAAGGAGAGAATTGAGACAGAATAAGTTATTATCAGTACCCATTGCTATGGATGATGCACTTGAACTATATGAAACTATGGAATACCTGAATTAGAGATATAAGTCATAGAAAAGTAAAGACCTGAAAGAGCAATATTTTCGAAAGAGCTTTGCAAAGCATATTTTTTAAAAGCCGGTATAGATTTGGGTCAATAGATTTTTTAAAAGTCAATAGATTTGGGAATCTTTTTATGAATTTTATGTTGTCAGTACCTACTGTATTCGAAATAACTTGATAACGTAGGTATTCTGCTTCAATGCCAGCATAACCAGCATTACCTCAAGTATCGTTATGCTGGAAATTTAATCCTATACATACCTACATGCCCACAATAGACTTGGGCATCATAACATGATATATTTATTGATAAACTTCAATGTATGTATGAGTTATCATACTATTCGGACTATTCACACCTATAGCTTAAGTAACAGTGATGTTAAACATTAAAAAATATGAGCACGAACATGATAACATTATCATGATTCTAGTAGTTGCTGTGGTATATTGGCTGCTTATAGAATTCAGGATTCAGGGCCGATATGATAATATTTAAAAATAAACAAAGAAACCGTAAAAGCTAATGTTTAGAAAATCATACAGATTACAAACATAAATTACAGACATTTCTATTCTGTAAGGAATGTCACAATTTTATTCTCGACTGCAATTTATAATATTGTCTAATTTATGTCTCGTCATACCTTGAAATCGATCTGTACTGGCAATAGGAAACGCATCGCTCTAATGACATAGAGATTTGTCCAAAAGCACTGCAGACGTAGCCTGAACTCTAATACCTAATTTGAGGAACTTGCATTACATAGATACCAGAATTCATAGTCTTGGCTCTGGGCCTGCATTGTCTGCTATATCAGAATCATCAGAGGCATTGAACCAAGGACTTTTGCCATGGTCTTGCGTCCATCCTTGTAATCTTTCATATCGGTTTAGGGAGGTTATTATATTTTGCAAAACTTCTGAAAAGTTCACAAGTGAAAGTCTCATGTCATGTTTCTGCATGTACGTAGGTATGATCTATGTGCTGTGGTTTGTGGATTATGATTAACATTTTTGTAAATCTCTGCATAAGACTAGAGTGTTCTTTAAGATGTTCTCTTTTCATATTTATAATGCTGTGAATTAAAATAATGAGCCCAGTAACAAGAACAATAATAGTTTGCCAAAACAACTGCTGGTGGAAGTGGAGCAACTTGTGCCATGAGATTTTTGATAATCAAAAACAAACTGCCTAAGCATAAAATGTTGATATCTTTGTTTGGAATATAACTTCTTATCTTATACGTCTTTACCAATTAATGAAGAAGAAAAAAAAAAAAAAACAATATTCAAGTTGTACGTGTACTACCAACGTATGTACTTCTGTTATATATTATGAGAAAGTTCAGTACTTCTAAACTAAATGATACTGTATTAGTTGTAACACTTCCTTATCAGCAAAGGACAATATAAATGAAGTCAAGCTGATTTCTTGTTAGACCACGACTAAAAGAGGTGTTTACGGATGTGATTAATGACATGATGCTTCAGATTAAAGGTACTTACTTCTAATTTCAATTTCGCTTGAGTGGTCCATTTTGAAACACTTATTTATTTATTTACACTTATATTTTTTTTTACAAAACAATCATCAACAACAACAAAAAATATAACAATAAATTAAAAAAAAAACTTAGAAATATGTACAAAAAGAAATATTAATTTTTATTACAATTGTTTTGTAATCCGGGGCGTAGTAATGCCTTAGGCATTCTCTGCCACTTAACCCCGGATACCATTGTAAACACCATTGTAAACAAGTGGTCACTACTGTAGCATGGCGCCACTATGATAGCATTACCTCTGTACAGGACCTGAATGACCTAGTGATAATCAGAGCGGATCTGACGACCAAGGTATTTAGGTGTAATATATGGACACTGAGCTTTACCCTAGTAAACACAGCAAGTTGAAGTACTGCTGGTGCCACAGATGGCATTGAAAATCTTTTAGCTGATATGAATAACTGATGTTGGGTACTAACTAAGTGTACCTACTGTAATAAGGCTTGAGCAAATATTTTCCATGAATTCTCTGTCTCAAATTTCAAGTCATTGTTTAACATAAAAATAGGATTTCTTATATTTATGTATGTCTGAGGTTTTCTTTGTGTTAATTTGTCACAACTGTAAAAAATTGTATTTGTAAAAAAAAAATAATTTATTACAAATAAATCTTATCTTATGTCACAACTGTAGCCCCGACTTACGAATATTCATATTCAATATTTTTTAACATCCCATGTATATTTCTTCTCGTAATGCCCGACACCGGTCACCATTCATACAATTAGCTACTCATTTTTCCTCACGAGCTATGAGTGGACCCAGGACATGCAAGTACAAATCAGAAAATTTCTGCGCTGCTGGGAATCGAAACATTGTCTTTTAGGAGCGCTTGAACAATATAGTAGTTTGAATGGGAACATTTTTAGAATATTCTCTGTTATGTTAGAATGTTGAAAAGTAAAAAGGGAAGAAAATAACAGTTTAGAATACAAACGAAATTCAGACATTCCTAATGCATTTACATATGTATTATTTATACATGAAACATATACAACTAACCTGCATGACCAGGGACAGGGAATATAGGTAGGTACCTATTACGTTATGTAGGTATAACAAATTGCATACATTACTATTATGACTTTTTCACCAATAGAACCCCTTACTAACCCTGATCATAGCATTCTTCGCAACATTCATATTTCCTACACACTTATTATCTCCAAAGAACATGAAATTCCGAACAAATGGCTTCCAGCCTTATAACAATTAAAAGTTAATAAAATGTCTGCACGACAAAGTATACATTGCAGGGCCTCAGAGTTGGTATACTGTGGGGCTGGGGTCTGAGTCATAGAACCCATCAGTTTGTTGGAACTGGGACAATATGTGCAACCAAAATACCTAATTACTTCATGGAGGGATTTGGTGAGATGCAAACTAGTTACATGGATACTCGTATAGGTAATTGTACTCATTACCTAGTCCCACAGTAATAGGCCGTATGCAAGAAACCACTTGATTTTTCATCGTAACAACGATGTCAAACTTCTCCATATTTTGCATTTTTGACAAAGCACACTAGCGAACCTGAACGGAAGACAAGCGGCTAGTAACCATCTAAAATAAAATTTTGGTTAAATGTATGGAGTTTGCTGAAACGTATTGTCTGCATTTATTTAGCAGATTGTATAATCATCTGGACACTGGAAGTGAAGATCAACTGGACAATGGATATGAAAAAATATTGAGAGAGAACAAGACCTAAGTACTAACAATTAGTCAACGTGGCTGAAATTTAAACGATTACATGAGTTTAAAAAAATTCCTCTAGTCAACAATTAGTTATTTTACAAGTCGGCACTACTCCACAAGAGTTTCAAGATAAATATAATACGTGTTAGATATTACCTGGTTATACATAGCTACCATTGAGCACCTATCTTTTAATTGTATATAATTCAGAGCGAGCTGTAATGCAAGCTTATTATACCTACATAAATACAAGGTGTACAAGAATGACAGTTCTAATTCTAGGGGACATTCTTAGACTACGAGTAAAATAATCTCATATTATTTTTCGAAAAATGCCGACGAACGAGAATACGAACAAAATAATAACTCCTTTTTGAATGAAAATAGGTGTAAAAATTTAGGCACTTTGTATTTACTAAATAAGAAATAAACTCAAAGATATGAGAACAATTCTCACTTCTTTTCAAAAAGTTCAAGTTTTCAAGTATTTTCCAGGTGATTTTTTTTCTTCAGGTGAATCTTTTTTTCATATTTCGAAAAATTGCATAAGATTATTTTAGTCTTAGAATGTGTCCTGGAATTGATTCTGAAATTTTCTATAAAAAAAACTTGGACACGCTGTATAGGTACCAATGATTAGAATTGCAAAACAATTAAAATCTCATTTACATCTTATGAAAGTTTATACGTTTCATTATGGTGTTGATAAAATGTGTTAGATACGCCTCCTGAGCACTAGCACTCATGGCCCTACTTCTGATACGGGATTATAGTGTTTTTTTCCACACTACGGTGTCCATGCAGAGGAGAAACTTATAATAATAACTCTCTTTAGTGGAAGGTGACCACCAGGCGAGGTTAATGCTCAAAGCATTTTCTAATACCACCAAATCCAGACTCTTACTATTATGTGGTTACAAACTCAAATAAATGAGGAAAAATTCATGCACTGGGTGGGATTTGAACCAACGGATCCCTACGCTACCTGGATTACCAGACTAGCATCTTAACCACTTGAATACCAGTGCAGAGTTTGAATCCTTAATATATAAAGAGCGAGTGGTAAATTTGCAGTTTGGGTAAAGGACTATAAACAGGGAAACTGCAAAACTGTTGAAAGACTTCAGTAGAAATTATAAGCAGGGAGTAAACCTTGATGTAGTAAACCAACCTTGATTTAAAAGATCAGTGTTTCAAAAATGTCCATTCAAATTTTCAAAATTGAAAACCAAACGTTAGCCTCAGAAGCATCACTAACATCCTCAGATGAGTGAAGCTGGGATTGGAAAATATAGTATAGTATAGTATATAGTATAGTATAATTTATTTGTAGTAATGTGATACATTTTTACAATGGGTTGACAGTAAATAAACAATAAATTTAAGAACATTTCTTTTACCTTAAAATGTAACAGAAAACAAAACCATACTAGATAGTTAATTTAGATTTTAAAGTAAAATATTCAGAAAAGTAATTAATATAGGTATGTAAGTACCTTATCAGAAATAAAACCTTATCAGAAAATTTAATAAAGTTCTTTAAAGATAATTTAGAACCTTTTTACAAAACTCTTCACAAGGTATTTCAACAGGGGAAAAAAATAAATAAAAATACACTTTTAAGATAAAGTAAATAATAAATTACCAACTAATAATATTAAAAAATAAAATATTGTAATGTATGGCTGCTAGAGCTTCTCATATTTTACATGCTAAGTAATAGTAATAAATTATATCATGCTTCATTCCTCAGGAAATTACGTCTTTTAATCATAGAATTCATGAAATAGTATAATTGGTTCATGTGTGAAATATCTTTTATGATTAACATATTTCTCACTTTTGACATGTTATCATCTTGGTTATTTATAAATTTACTAAGGAATTTTAACCTTAACAGTTCGTAATGTGGACAGAAGAGAAGAATGTGTTCCAGGTTTTCCGGAGCATCCATGTTGCACAGATCACACTTTTCCTCCATTTTCCAAACTGTTTTCTGACCATTCAAAAAGAAACACAATGTATCTCCTGCAGTTCTTAGCTGAAAAATGACCCGAGTTCTCTCGATGGGCACTGTATATAAGAGATAGCTTTCCTCATTTCTTTTCTCTACCTGTTTAATCATCTTGTAATGTTGATTATAAGTTGACGCAGCCAGTCTGATTTTATCTTCCTCAAAAAGTTTATTTTCAGACATTGTCATAATGGAATCAATTTGGAAAGAATTTAAGTTTTCTTCTGAGTTTAAGGTTCTCAGTAGATATTTCACCTGGCTGACCCAGTTATATTTCATGTCTTCAGGAGAGGTAATGTTCATTTGAATTAGTTTTTGCAGACATAAATATGGATACCGATTTTGTGGCATAGCTTGGACTTTTGATAGCCAGTGCAAGGACATCCTCAGTACGGAGTGGCACAGAGGTAAAACACCGGTTTCTAATCGGATATAGTGATTGGGAGTGTTGTATTTCCCAAGAAGAATTGTTTTAAAAAACGAAACCTGTGTTCTCTCTATGTCCCCTCCGTACCGCAGCGCCCAGACTTCACCAGCGTAGAGTAATGTTACTTTCAAAACAGTGTTATAAAGATGGATCCGGCTCTCCCAGGAGTCCATTTTGGCATTTACCATAATACCTTTTATATTAGCCAACGCAATCTTCGCCTTTGACATAGCTTGATTCATATGGTTTTTAAACAGGCCTGAAGAGGAGAATTTGACACCTAAGTACGTGAAGTCTCGCACTATTTCCAGATTTTCTCCTGCATAGGTGAAGGTGTCATGCTTTGTAAGCTTTCCACCTCTTCGAAAGACAACTATTTTCGTTTTACTAGTATTTATTTCAAGTTTACACTGGTCACAGTACTCTTTTAAAGCATTTATTTTTCTTTGAAGATCAATCTTACTATGTCCCAGTATAACCATGTCATCCGCGTACATGAGAATGAAAATATCTTTTGTATTTGAGATCTGGATTCCGGCGAAGTGTTTATCTCTCAAGAACTGAACTACGTCACAAATAAAAAGCAGAAAAAGTAGAGGGCTGGCAGAATCCCCCTGAACTGTACCTTTGGTCACTTGGATTTCATCTGTTACGTCATCATTAACTCTTATTCTGCACGTTGCTCCCTCGTATAATTTCTGTAAGATCCTGATGACTTTTGCAGACAATCCAATGGTTTTTAGCTTCTGCCAGAGCAGGTTATGGTTCAGAGCGTCAAAAGCAAAACGGATGTCCACAAAACAGGCATATAGTTTTTGTTTTGGAAGCCTCAGATGTATTTGTATTAAACAGGTTAAAGTAAAAATGTGATCAGTACAACCCCTGCCCCGGCGGAACCCCGCTTGTTCTTCGGGTATTATGTCGAGGGATTCTGCCCATGAGTAAATTCTGTTCGCCAAAAGCTGAGTAAATATTTTTCGAATTGAATTAAGTAGACCAATGCCTCTGTAATTCCCAGGGTCCAATTTGTCACCTTTTTTATACAGGCAGAAAATTTCACTCTGACTCCATTCGGGCGGTGTGACTTCATGGTCGATCACATAATTAAATAACGCCACTAAGTAATCAATGTTGCTCAGATGTTTATAAACTTCATTTGGTATGTGATCAGGTCCACACGCTTTATTATTTTTTAATTTGCGGACTATATTAAAAAGTTCTGCTGTTGTTATGGGTGAATCTAGTAACTCATGTGTCTCACCACTCAGACATAACTCAGAACTGAGGTTTTCCCTCTGATAAAGATTTGTAAAATGTTCACACCAGACTTGTTTTGTGATTTCACAAGATGAATAATTAGATTTTTTTCTGAACAATTTTATGGTATTCCAAAATTCTGTAACATTTTTTACATTCTGTAATTTTTTTCTGTTTTTTTCCTTAAATTCCTTTTCATATTTAAATAATAAAGATCTATATCTCTTCTTTTCTTCAACATATTTTTGAAATTTATTCACTTGTTTGTACCGTTTCCACGATCTGAAATATTTTCTCATAAGATATTTGCTTTCTCTAAGTTCCGGATTATACCAACGTGCATTTTTAGTGATTATCCATGTTTTTTTAATAATCATTCCACATTTTTTAGCCGCCATTATAATACCTTTATTTAACTGATCACTCATCATGTTAATAGTTTCTTGTTTGTTTTCAGAATTTTCGATATCTTCCGCTTTAATTTCGTTTAATTTTCGTAACAATTTTTTTTCAAATTCTTTATTATCCTGCCATTTTAGAAAGAAACCTGGTCTTTTCCTGTCACATTTGAAAGGAAGCTCTAAATTCAGTGCTGGGATTGGAAAATATGAAGAAGGCTTATTCAATGTAGTAAACCAACTACCATCCTATCAAGAGTTTTACCCGGTGTCCTACTTAGATTATTAGCATCGAATGCATCGAGTACTTCTAGTCCTTCACTTGTTTTAATTTGTAGGTACCTTCGTCAAAATAGGCGTTTAATAGGTATATAGCTATATTATTATGAGTATTATATAACTCCTCTAAGAATAATCTCGAATCTGTGAATACCTGAGCAAGCGGTGCAGAAATTTAAAAACACAATTAAAATTGGAAATTAGAACCAATTTGTTGTCACCGAACAAAAACAAATCAATTAAAGACTGTCCAGAAAAAAATTCCAGATGAGTTTTTAAAATATGACGGATAGGATAGGTAGGTATATGATGTTGGTGAACTAATAACTCTCTGATTACGCCTGAGGGATTTCCATGATAATGTTTTAAAAATGGATAGGACTATGTATTTGACACCGTCCAAACAGAATAGGTAGTTTACCATGGTGAAGTATGTCCAGCATATTACGGTACCTAATGTAACATTAACAGGAGCAATTATTAGATAATTCAAATCCATAATTTCTAATGCAATTCTGAATTGCTAAAACATGAGGCGTAGAAGCTATCATCTTGCGATCGACACTGGTCTGCTGGACCATCCTAGTTTTGAGATGGGTATAAGTTCAAAACATTATTAATTTTAATAACAGGAAAACCGCTGCGAGAAATGGGAAAAGCCGAATGTAACATTTAATTAAAATATTCTGGGAACCATGTTTATAAATCACTGCGCCATTAGTTGGTGGAAGTCCTATTTTTCACCTCAAATACAAAACATAAAGCCCGTCCACCATCGGACAGGTTCCACACTCGATGTCTGAAACTGACATAATAATAATTATGTTCACAACCGTATGGTCCTACCCTCTCGGGTCAAAGGCTGCGGCCAAATGTCAACGTTCCAAGCAGACGAGAACCAGGAGGAACACAGACCAAAGTTAAGACATCTCTGCAGCGATACTGAAATCTACTATGTCGTCCTGCGACAGTACGCACATTTAGATGAGATTTATGTTGATGTGGTATTATTTTGTATTTGTTATTGTGCTATTGTATTTCGTATTGAAACTCCAATTTTAGGAACAGTCTTTGTTGCAATTTCTGGCCTTAGATCTTTGTATTTTGGGGCAGATAATACTTATATCGTTCACACATTGCTTCTGAACCTTTTTTCAGATTTGGAATAGTTGGGAAACTCTCGTTCGTGTGAAAGTCAGCACTAAGCTTCTCCTGTAAACTGCTCGGTCACCAGACCATTAGGTACAGTTGATCGAAGAAGTTTATGTCACTAGTGATTATAATATGTATATATAATAATGTATGGACGACAGTTATGACATAACTATTAATGTTTCTAATCTCCAACAGAACCCAGCCTACGTAAATTTAAATTCATATCTTGTTATCTATTAAACAGAGGGGATAGAAAAACATTGGCTTTGGAATTCCCTCATCTACGAGATGAAGGTCGTGGAAAATTTGTGTGGTTGTGTTTGTCAAAGTCGTCTACTCAGTATTTATTCGTTTCCTGACGAAAACAACTCAATCCTACTGTGAAAGGAAAAAGTTACTCTATTGGTCTGGTATTCCTTTCTTTCCTGCAAGCAGCGTAAATCCCAGGTACTGATCTGTGATCAGAAGTTGGTTGATAATAATATATCTACTTTCAGTAATCCTATTTTATGTGTATAGGACTATATGTGGTATATAGTTGTGTATACTTTTGATAGTCTCAACCAAGATATAGGAAGTTTGAGTCAGTGGTATTTCCCAAAGAAGAAGCATAATATTCCAGTTTTATCTATTTCTTTCTCTTTACTGAATTTGTTACGACCTGTGCGGTGGTCAAAAACAATATTTAGTCATAATATTGTACTCGTACATGCAGGTATTTGTAGATGAATCGTATACGTAAAAATGTGACAGTATTTCTGCTGACTATTTTTATTTATCAAATAATGTGACATGGGGTTTCCCGTGAAAAAAAGTACATAATTCTCAACTTATCCAGTTCTAAGAAATCCAAGCTCACAAAAGAAAATCAACAAACGACAAGCGAGTTGGAATGTCATTTCCAAAGAGAATTCAGTTCACTTTGAAAATGATAAAAAACGCAAAAGAAAATAGTTATTATAATAACTCTTTGGTGGAAGGTAACCAGGTTAGGTTAATGTAACCAGGTTAGGTTAATGCTGAAAGCATTTTCTACCACCTAACCTTCAGAGTATTATTATTATTATGTGATTTCATACTCGAATAAATGAGAAAAAATTCATGCATTGGGTGGGATTTGAACGAGCGAATCCCTAGGCTACCTGGATTACCAGACCAGCGCCTAAACCACTTGACTACCAATGCACGGTAGTCAAGTGGTTGTCGACTACATATTTTACTGATGTCGTCTTTGATTTGCTGGTCGGGGAATAATCAGACCAATGATGATTAGAATTGTCTCCCGCGAGTCTTTCCTGCGTGTTTTCTTCTTCGCCATGCACAAGTATGTTTATGTGCTAATATACTATCTCTAGTTACCATGGCAACTGAAGAACATAAAGTTAATGGCCACTCGGTTCAATAAACGCGAGAGTTTCGAGATTCATAACCTTTGTGATTTGGCGCGTAGGGTATGTCAGTCGCGTCGATCAGAGCAATGCTCAACGAGTGAGGATTCCCAACTTTCTGGTTTCTTGCGGGGATTCCTGTAAGCAGGTCCTTGGCGCCAAATCCCGACTTTGTGTCATTTTAAACCTATTACCTAAAGAACGAATCAAAATTGGTAAACTGTTATGCAGAGCTCGTGCAAAGCTTTGATAATAATAATCAGATCACGGAAGTGTCATTGGTGATTTAAAAAATATTCAATTTAAGAAAAAATCTGCTCCGATTTCATTTTTTTTTTTTTTTTTTTTTTTCATATTTCCAGACGCTCTGTCGGTCTGTTTTTATTGTTTGGACAAGCTTGTAATTTAAATGGATCTAGTATTTAAATCCTATTTGTTTTGGTTTTTTACGACTTGTTATTTCAAACAGATTTAAGCTTCTTTGTATATGTGAGAAACTAATACATGGACCCAAAGCACGCCATCTACTTATTAGACAAACTTCTAATTTGAATACTTATGACCGGTTCTACGGATCTTGTAAAACACCTAAGAAACACGAAACCGGGGATTGGGAACGTTAGTTCCAAAAGGATTCGTTAAATTAGCGCTTGAGCAGTAAATCGAGGGTTTTGCCACTTCGGTTTGGCGAGCAAAACCCTCGATTTACTGCACTAGCGCCAATTTGACGAACCTTTTTGGATAGCTAACGTTCCCAATCCCCGGTTTCATGTTTTTTAGGTATTTTTCAAGATCAATTCCCCAATATTGAATTCAGATCGCTGCCAACCATCACTATAATCATGATAAGTACCCACGATAAATAATTAAGATTTTCATGTAAATAATGAAATTGAAACTCAATTGGTCATTTATCACCAAGTACATAATATCAGAACTGAGCCAACATTTCAACCAACCATGTCAACAATAGCTAAAAGACATTCTGATCATTCAAGTTACAAACAGGCCAAACAGCAAACTTTACACATTAATTGAAAAAGCTGTTTCAATGAATGAGTAAAAGTTTAAAGGTTATCACTTTCATAATTGGCAGTGTATTTAGCATTTTATGTAATGTACGGAAATGAACTTTATTTTTATTAATATTACGTAATATTCTTATGAGATTTTCCCCATTAGAACGG